>ML315421.1:0-15531 GCA_005239505.1 Nicotiana paniculata
AGCCCGCTCCACAAGAAAGGAAGAAACTTATCGAATTATGAGACACGTTCTTACAATACAGTATATGAGCATAAGGTGGATATACCATTTACCGCTTATTAGATATTTTGCTAACAACTCAAGGTGATAAGACTCGGTCTAATATATATTCCTAAATCAATTTCAATTATAAACACACTTAATTAAGCTAGAAAAAATGAGTTCAAATAATCCATATATTACATGATAAAGTCTTAAGTCTACCCGGACATAAACATATTTTAACTACATACAGACTCTCGTCACCTCGTATGTACGTAGCACCATAACTAGTAGCACAAAACAATTATATCATCTAGGGGTAGTTTTCCCTCATAAGGTTAGACAGGAGACTTACCTCGCTCCGTAATTTCATAACCGGCTCCAATGCCTCTCTAACTATTCAATTCAAATCCCAATGAGCTGAAACTAGTCAAACAATGTGCAATTCAATCTAAATATACTCCAAATGCGTATAATTTAATAATTTATAATATTCCCCAGCTTTGCTAAAAATTCAACAAAGTCAACCCTCGGCCCACGTGTCCGGATCAAAAATTTCTCGATGACAATCATTATATCACGAAATAAAATATATAATTTATTCCTAACTTCATGTCCAATTTCGTGCTAAAAATCCAACCAAAAAAAAAAACCCAAATTTTAAATTTTCTTCAAAATCCCACAATTTATATAAAATTTCTTGTTTAGATCCTTATAGAATCCATGTAATTAACTAACATTATGTGAGAATTACTTACATTGCCATAGATGATGAAAATCTCCCCTTGAACAAAATCCCGTATAAAAATCAAGTCTGTCCATGCTCGTTCTTCTTGGCATTCGCGACCCTGTGATCATGTTCGCGATTCCCAGCTGCCCCTGCCCTTCGTGTTCGCGAAGGCGTTCTGCCTCGTAGCCACCCAGCCTTTTTCGCGTTCGCAACCTCCGCGTCGCGTTTGGCACCTCCATGTCACGTTCTCGTAGGTTAGCTCATAACACCTATGAACCTAGAGCTCTTATACCAACTTGTCACGACCCAAAACCTGGTGAGATATAAGTCACAAGCTCTAGATACAGTGCGAACAATCCTATACATCGCTGTCCATCAAAATATAAGAAATAAGAAAAGAAAAGGATTAGAAGGGGACTCCGAGGCCTGAGGGCGCGGGCATGTGTACCTTGAATTCTCCAATACGCAAGCTACACAACGCTCTAATACCGAGGCTGATAGAATGTACTTGGATCTGCACAAAACATGTGTAGATTCATAACATGAGTACACCACAATGATACCAAGTAGTGCCAACCCTAAACTCAGTAGAGTAGTAACGAGGTCAGGTCAAGACCCTACTAGAGATAATAAAAAACAAGACAGAAGATATAATGATATAATGAAAATGACAAGNTAAAGAAGATCAATAGGGGCACTCCCGAGGTACCGCCTCGTAGTCCCAAATCGTAAAAAAAGAAATCATAGTCTTTCCTTATATCACCGCGGGAGCCTTTATATTTTATTTTGATAATCATTTTCCCGAAATAACATCCCGCGTTTAGCCCACCTTATCACACTGCATGGTTTCCAATTGTTCCTTTACCAACCACGCGTATCAAACCCACATTATCTCACTGCATGCGTTTCAACACCCAGACCTTATACCACCGCATGCTTATCAATAATCACAATGGCATGATAGAAACCTTGTGACACAAATAAAAACCACATGTCAAAAACCTTGTGAAATAGTAACAACAACACGTCAGGAACCTCTTGCAAACAACCAAACAATCACTTCAACAATAACACGAAAGCCAAACACAACAACTAAATAAATGATATTTCACAACTTACACCTTGCCTCAATAGAACCACGTCCTTGCAATTCAACACAAACTCAACAACAAGATATTTCAAGGATAGCAATTTCAAGTAAAGAATTTCACAGTTAAGTAATGAATACGCAAATCAAGAAAAGCAAGTAATTCAACTAAATATGTGATACAAGTTGCAAATAGGAGATAAGACAAGTAAACATGTGAAATTAGGCTAAACATGATGCCTATAACATGCTAAAGAAACTCAATTAAGGCAACAAAATAGAAACTATGTAGCTAAAATCGGAATTTCCAACATTTAGCCCGTGTACGCACTCGTCACCTTGCGTACACGGTCTTCACATACTATAAATTATCGTCACAGTACNCAAAACAACTTCATACTATAAATATAACTATAAGAACCTAATTTACATAATGAAATAATGATCTTAGATAAGAATTGAAAAATTGCTCCAAAAAGTCGACCCGAGCTAACGTCTCAGAATCCGACCAAAATTATAAAAATTGAACATACATTCGATATCGAGTCCAACAATACAATAATTATCCAAATCCGGCCTCATTTATCCATTCAAAAGCCAAAAACTTGGTCTAAGAACTTCTACACCTTTTCCCCAATTTTCCACCCAAATCTCAAATTACATGACAAAATCAATGATAGATTAGTGGTATTTAATCAAAAACGAATTAAGAATCATTGCCCCAACACTTCCTCTGAAAATCCATCCTTAATCCGAGCTTTCAATGTCCAAATGTAAAATAAGAGAATGCCCTCGTTTTAAAATTTAAGTTCTGCTGCCCATTTGTTTACATAATGCGATCGCGGAATACCCTTCGCGATAAGAAGAGGAAAACAAGGCTTCCCCAAAAATGGATTACGTGAATGTGGTTGACTCCACACGGACTCTGATAAAAGAATACACAGACCTGCACGATCGCGAACTCACCCACGTGATCGCGAAGCACAACTACACGTGAACCTGTTGCACCCAATTCCTCTACGCGAACGCAACCTTCACCATGCGTTCGCGACTCACTGGGAACCAACCTTCCGCGATAGCGTCCCTTTCTCTACGAACGCGTAGAGTAAAACACCATTCCACAGAAACACCCATTCGCGATCGCGGACCAAACCATGCGACCGCATTGATGGAAACCAGACCTGAGAAAACTAGTAAAACTTTAGCACATCTCTAAGTCCAAAAATTGACCCGTCAACCATCTGAAACTTACGCGAAGCTCCGGAGACCTTAACCAAAAATACTAACAAGTCCTAAACCATGATATGAACTTAGTCAAAACCTTAAATCACATCCAACAACATCAAAAACGCGAATTACACACCAATTCAAGCCTAATGAACTTATAAACTCTTAACTTCTACATTCGACACCGAACCCTATCAAATCAAGTCCGATTGACCTAAAATTTTGCATACAAGACATGAGTGACATTACGGAGCTACTCTAACTTACAGAATTGGAATCCGATCCCAATATCAAAAATTCCACTCCCCGTAAAACTTTCAAAAATTTTCCAACTTTCCAACTTTCGCCAATTAACGCCGAAATGACCTACAGACCTCCAAATCAACATCTGAACACGTGCCTAAGACTCAAATCACCATATGGAGCTATTGGAACCGCCAAATTTCTATTCGGTAGTCATCTTCACACAAGTCAAACTATGGTTAACTCCTTCGACTTAAACTTCCAATTTAGGGACTATGTGTCCTACCTCACTTTGAAACTCTCCCAAACCCGACACCAAGCGCCCCAACAAGTCACATAACCACAAAATAAAATATGAATAGCAATAAATAGGGGATCAGGGATAATATTCTCAAAATGACCGGCTAGGTCGTTACATCCTCCCATCTTAAAGAAAACGTTCGTCCTCGAACGAGTATAGAGACATATATGAAGTGGTGTAAAAATGAGGATAACAGCTACACATATCATGCTCGGTCTCCCAAGTCGCCTCCTCGGTTGGCTGACCCTCTACTGAACCTTCACTGAATCAATGTTCTTCGACCTCAACTTTCGGACCTGCCTATCCAAAAGGGCCACTAGCTCCTCAACATAAGATAGATCCTTGTCCAACTGGACCAAGCTGAAGTCTACAATATGAGACGGATCGCTGTGATACTTCCGGAGCATGGAAACATGGAACCCTAGATGAACTGCAGCTAGACTAGGTGGTAGTGCAATTTTGTAGGCAACTTCTCCAACCCTCTCAAGAATCTCAAAAGGTCTGATATACCTAGGGCTCAACTTGAAATTCTTCCCGAACCTCATAACACCCTTCATGGGCAAAATCGGGAGCAAGACCCACTCCCCAACCATTAATGCAACATCATAAACCTTCTGATCCACATAACTCTTATGTCTGGATTGGGCTGTACGAAGTTGATTCTGAGTCAATTTAACCTTTTGCAAAGCATCCTGAACCAAGTCTGTACCCAATAGCATAGCTTCACCGGGATCAAACCAACCCACCGGAGACTGGCACCGCCTATCTTACAAAGCCTCATTTGGGGCCATCTGAATGCTCGACTGATAATTATTGTTGTAAGAAAGCTCTGCAAGCTATAAGAACTATTCCCAAAACCCATCACACACGCACGTAGCATATCCTCCACTATCTGAGAGTGAAATGCTATACTCAACTCCACCTGAGTACCTAACGCATGCTGCATGGCTCTGCAAAACCATGATGTAAATTGCGTACCCCAGTCAGAGATGATATATACCGGCACTCCATGAAGCCTGAAAATCTCGTGAATGTAAACTTGAGCCAGATGCTTTGAAGAGTAAGTAGTCACCACTGAAATGAAATGAGCTTACTTGGTCAATCTATCCACATTCAACCAAACTACATCGAACTTCCTCTAAGTCCTTGAGAGCCCACCAACGAAATCCATAGTAATCCGCTCCCATTTCCACTATGAAATGTCTAGCTTCTAATCCAATCCACCTGGTCGCTGATGCTCATACTTAACCTGCTGGAAATTTAGGTACCGAGATACATACTCAACTATATCCTTCTTCATTCTCCTCCACCAATAATGCTGCCTCAGGTCCTGATACATCTTCGCGGCACCTAGATGAATGGAGTACCGCAAACATTGAGCCTCTCAGAGAATCAACTCACGCAAGCCATCTATATTGGGCACACATTGCCTCCCCTGCATCTCTAATACACCGTCATCTCCAATAGTGACCTCCTTGGCATCGCCGTGCTGAACCGTGTACTTGAGGACAAGCAGATGGTGGTCATCATACTGACGCTCTTTGATACGATCATAAAGAGAAGACCGGGAAACTACACAAGCCAAATCATGGCTCGGCTCAGAAACATCAAATCTAACAAACTGGTTGGCCAAGGCCTGAATATCCAAGGCTAATGGCCTCTCTACTACCGGTAGATCTGCTAAGCTGCCCAAACTCTACGCCTTATGGCTCAAGGCATCAACCACCACATTGGCCTTCTTGAGATGATATATAATGGTGATATAATAGTTCTTAAGCAATTCTAACCACCTCTATTGCGGAAAGTTAAGATCCTTCTGTTTGAACAGATATTGTAGATTCCAGTTATCGATGTAGACCTCACAATGGACACCGTACAAATAGTGGCACCAAATCTTCAAGGCATTAAAAATAGCTCCTAAATCGAGGTCGTGCACATGATAGTTCTTCTCATGCACCTTCAATTGTCTAGACATGTAGGCAATCACCCTACCGCCCTATATCAACACCGTGCTGAGACCAATGTGTGATGCATCACAATACACAGTATAAGACCCTACACCTGTAGGCAATACCAATACTTGGGCTGTAGTCAAAGCACTCTTAAGCTTTTGAAAGCTCTCCTCACATTCCTTGGTCCACCTGAATGAAGCACCCTTATAGGTCAATCTAGTCATAAGTGCTGCAATAGATGAGAAACCCTCTACAAAATCGATGGTAATACTCTGCCAAACCCAGAAAACTCCGGATCACCGCAGCTGAAGAAGGTCCGGGCCAACTTTGCACTGTGTCAATTTTCTTCAGATCTACCTTGATCCCCTATCTTGATACTATATGACACAAAAATACCACCGAATCTAGCCAGAATTCACACTTTGAACATTTTTCATATAACTTATTTCTCAAGGTCTCGAGCACGATCCTCAGGTGCTGCGCATGATCCTCCCGGATCGGGGAGTACACTAGAATATAGTCAATAAACACAATGACAAATGAGCCAAGATAGGTTTTAAATACAATGTTCATCAAGTGCATGAATGTTGCTAGGGCATTGGTCAGCCCAAAAGACATAACAAGCAACTCATAATGTCCATACCATGTCCTGAAGGAAGTCTTCGGGATGTTTGGCTCCCAAATCTTCAACTGATGATATCCTGAATGCAAGTCGATCTTAAAGAACACTCTGGAACCCTGTAGCTGATCAAATATGTTATCAATACGTGGCAATGTATACATATTCTTTATTGTAACCTTGTTCAACTGGCAATAATCAATACACATACGCATATAACCATCCTTGTTCTTTACAAATAAGACCGAAGCACTCCAAGGTGACACACTGGGCCCAATGAAGCCCTTATCAACTTGTATTTTTCCTTATCTCTCTTCAGTACATTCCCACCACCTCTCAGCTGGCTGACATCCTGATCAAACCTATTTCTGGTGCTAAACATCTAAAGCTATTATGCAAGCTGGGTGTTCATTCACCCCCAGCTTGACGGGAGGTGTTGACCTGGGCGGTTCACACACACATGGCCCACTTACAATTGAGACAGATCCAACATGAGTCCCCACTATTTTAGTTACTTGCATTAACCATTTGTAAAGTTATTGTAGTATTAGCCTATATTACAAAGATAACCAATATTATTTAGTTGTATATATAGAAGTAGAGGTGGCTGTTTTGTACAAGGTTTGACATTTTATTTCTCAATCAGATAGAAAATTTCTCTCTCGACTCTTTCACTGACTTTACCTTGAGCTTATTCTCTGCAATGGAGAAAACCTCAAGTTCTCTGCTCCTATGGTAAATCAACAGTTTCTAACAAGTTGAGTGGTTCTAGTAATGACTACTTTGTATAATTTATGCAAACACTGATTTAAACAATTGTCACGACCCAAAATCCAATAGAGGTTCGGACACCACTTTCAGGAAAGTCAACACTAAATAGTCACTTAGATTCTAGTTGTTAATATTGAAATCATTTCTTTCCTTACATTAAAAAATAATTAATGAACTTCACTAAGTAAATAATGACGTCTTACATATATTTAAATACTGAATAGTCCCATAGTCATTATAACGACCCGGCCGGTCGTTCCAAGAGTTTAGCCTCGTTTTCCCCATTTCTTCTTCATTGTTGTATGGTTCAGTTCCTTTATGTTCCATTGGGTTGATTGGTTCAGGTTCAAAGTGATTGTGGAGAGAAATAGACACTTAGTCTCTTAAGTTGGTGATTTAGCTTGAAAAGTTAATCGGAAGTTGACTTATAGGTAAATGATCTCGGAATTTAGGTTTTTATGGTTCAGATAGCATCGTTAGGTGATTTGGGACTGAGGAGTGTGTTTGGAATGTTATTCGAAGGTCCGTGGTAGAATTAGGCTTGAATTAGCGGAATTGGATTTTTGGAAATTTTTGGTCGGCAGTGGAAAATTAGCTATCGGGGTCGGAATGGAATTCCGGAAGTTGGGATATGTTTGTAGTGTTATTTTGGATGTGTGTGCAAAACTTCAGGTCATCCGGTCCTGGTTTGGTTAGTTTTGGTATCGTTGGCGAATTTCGAAAGTTTAGAAGTCCTTAGGCTTGAATTTCGAGTAAATTTGGTGTTTTGATATTATTTTGAGTGTTTCGAATGTTCGACTAAGTTCAGGTGATGTTATATGAGGTGATGGTATATTTGGTTGGGGCCCCGAGGGGCTCGGGATAATTTCGGATGGTCATCGAAAGGTTGGAACTTTGAAAATGCAGCAGATGGGCTGTCGATGCAATGTTTCTGATGTTTTCGCACCTACGGATAGGGGACCGCACGAGCGAGGTACCATATGCGGTAGGGGAGCCGCAAATGCGGAATTAGGCTATGGGGAGAGGAACCGCAGATGCGTGAGGTGGACGCTTTTGCTGGATCGCATGTGCGATGCTCGAGGAGCAGATGCGGTCCTGGGCGTTTAAGTGAAAACCGTAGGTGCGGTTATTGGACCGTAGAAGTGGCCACGCTGGTGCGATGGAAGTGACCGCAGGTGCGTTTTTGCTGGGCAGAACATATAAATTTGAGTTTTTGCGAAATTTGGGTTATTTTCCACCATTTGTGTTCGGACTTGGAGCTTTTTGAGGGATTTTGAAGAGGGATTCAAGGGGAAACACTTTGAGGGATTTTGAAGAGGGATTCTAACTGATTAAGCATGAAATTTGTGGGATTTAAGGGTGAGAATTGGGGGATTAGGGCTTGGAACATGAGACTAAGAATTGGGTGATTGAAGGGTCAAACGAAGTTAGATTTACATAAATTTTGTGTGTATGAACTCGTGAGAGGATAAGGATTATGGTTTCATGATTTTTATCGGATTTCGAGATGTGGGTTCAGGGTCCAGGTTAGGCCAATTTCGGGATGCTTGATTTGATTTGATAATTTTCGCGTGGGCTTTGTTCCTTTAGCATGTATTGATATTATGATCCTGATTTTGGATAGATTCGAGGTGATTTAAGGTCGAGTCGAGCGGCAAGGACATCACGGGGTAGATGTTCGTCCGGTTTGAGGTAAGTAATGACTGGAAATCTTGTCATGAGGGTTTGAAACCCCGGATTTCACATCGTCTCACTATTTTTGAAGTGGCGAACATGCTGGGTGACGAGCGTGTGGCGTGCACTGTTGGGATTGTGACTTGGTCCATCCCGAAGAAACTATTAAGTTGCGTAATTGGCTGAAAGTTTTATGATATTTTGTATTTTTAAAATGTATTACTATGGTTTGGGCTGAATGTTGTATTTGGGTTTCGTGCCAACTTGTTTGTACCCTTAGGGGCTTTTACAACTATTTCCTCACAGTTTTGATTTGAAAGTTACACTCAATCATGATTTTTACCTATTTACTATTTAGTTGAGTTTCATTACTCCACGTTGATGCATATGGAAGATGTTTTGAGACGAGTTCCCTGTTTTTACTGAAATGCCCGAGTTCCTTGTTTTTACTGAAATGTCCGAGTTACTTGTGAAGTTTATGACTGAGTGAGGCCGAGGGACTATTTTGTGAGGATATGGTATGGGATCGTGCGTGCCGCAGCATGTTATTTACAGGCCGAGCGCCAGAGTGATTGATGCTATTATTTGGTGTGTTATAGCGCTTGGGCTGTAGGAGCCCCTCTAGTGTCTCTACACTCCCAATGAGCGCAGGTACCTACTGAGTGCGAGTGCCGAGTGTCGAGTGATAGAGAGGAATGGGTGGCTGTGAGGTTTCCCGAGGGGTTGATTATGAGTGATTATGAGGTTTGCCTGAGGAACTGATATTGTATGATCTTTTGCCCGAGGGGCAGTTTATGATACATGTTTTTGCCCGAGAGACTATTTATGATTTTTATCACTTTCACTCTAAACTTCCAGTATTTCTGTTGAAACCGTCGGAAAAATACTTTCAAATGATTTTTACCGAAATCGGCTTTTAAGCATGATGATTTGACATATGTACTGTTGGGAAGAAGAACTGTATTTTCTGTGAATTTATAGAACGTACTTGCGAGTTTCTTATTGCTCGGACCTTATTTACTTTTATTACTTACTGAGTTGGCGTACTCACATTACTCTGTGCACCGTGTGTGCAGATTCAGGTGCCAGGGCTGAGTGAGATTTGATTTATTCTCTTTGGAGCAATTTTGGAGATTACGAGGTAGCGGCACGGTGTCCGCAACCTTGCCTTTATCCTTCATATTTAGCCATTATTTATATTCTCAGACGTGTTTGTATTAAGGAAACAATACCAAATTTTGTATTTCCTTTTAGTTTCTCATGACTGATGACTCCGGGTTTTGGAATAGAGTTGAAATGTTTTACCTAACTTTATTTGTTTTGAAATGCTATAAATGGAAGATTTATCAAATACCGGATAATATTGAATCAAATGAAAGGTTCCTTATGTTATTCGTAGTAATTGGCTAGCCATGTATCACGATAGGCGCCATCATGGCCAGGGTAGTTTTGCGGTCATGACAAGTTGGTATCAGAGCTCTAGGTTGCATAGGACTCACCAGTAATGAGGAGATTTAGTAGAGGCTTGAGGATCAGTATTAAGACGTCTGTAATTATCTTCGAGAGGCTGCAGAACCTTTAGGAGATTCCCACATTATTGAATTCTGGTCATGCGAATCTATTGATTCTGTTAACTAAACTTCTGTTGTTTTATTCTCTCACAAATGGTGAGGAAACATGCAACTGGATAGGGCGATAAGCCACCAGTGGGACCCATGAGGGGTCGAGGCCACGGTCAAGGCTATGGTAGAGGCAGAGGTGCAGCCCCCCAGGTGTCGGGGCGGTACCGATAGACCCGCCTGTTATTCTAGATCAAGTCCCAGCCACAGGTGTTCCACTGGGACCAGCTCAGGCACCAACTGTGCCTATTGTTATTCCGGCTCTTTAGGAGACCTTGGCCCAGATTCTGACCGCATGCACCAGTCTTGCTCAGGCGGTCGCTGTTTCTACTTCAGCTGCTACTTGTTAGGTCAGGGGAGGCACTAAGGCTCCTGCCGCCCGTACACCTGAGCAGGTTATTTTGGGACATCAGACATCGGGGGCAGCTCCAACCCAGCCAGTTGTACCTGTTCAGGATTTTGTGATTCCTATCATGCCAGATGACGAGCAGGGCAGGTTGGAGAGATTTGGTAGACTTCAACCTCCGACTTTCAGCGGTGCAGAGGGTCAGGATGCCTTGGATTTCTTAGGCAGGTGTTAGAGGATTCTGCACACAGCGGGTATAATTTAGGACGATGGGGTCTCGTTCACTACCTTCCAGCTTTCAGGAGCTGCCTTTACTTGGTGTGAGGCTTATGAGAGACGTAGGCCTATTGGTGCAGCGCCCCTTACCTGGCAGTACTTTTCTGCTCCCATCCCACAGTGCCACAGAGAGGAGCTGCGCAGGCAGTTTGAGCAGTTGCGTCAGGGTGATATGACAATGATGCAATATGAGATGAGATTTTGAGAGCTTTCCCGCCATGCTATATGGTTGGTCTCTATAGAGAGAGATAGGATCAGGAGGTTCGTGGATGGACTCACATATCAACTTCATATTCTTATGACTAGAGAGAGGGTATCAGGTGCTACTTTTGAGCAGGTTGTTGATATTTCCCGAGAGATTGAGTCAGTTCGACGCCAGGAGCGAGATGAGAGTCAGGCCAAGAGGACTCGAGGATCTGGTAGTTGTGGTGGTGTTCCTTCAGGAGGACTGTTCCAGCACGGCAGAGGCCATCCATTCAGGCAGGCTCAGCTAGGCCTCTTAGGTTATCGTGGTGGATCAGTTGGTCGTGGTACTCACAGTTCTCATCAGGGGCACCCATCATTCAGTACTCTCCTAGCCCAGAGTTCATCTCGAGCACCATCAGTTCAGGGTTCATCTATTCCTGATTCTTCTAGTGGTTATCCTGGTGCCAGGGGTTCGCTTCAGTCCCCATCTCCAGCACCAGGGAGTTGTTTTGAGTGTGGAGAGTTTGGGGACGTGTGGAGGTAGTGTCCTGGTCGTCATTGTTGATACCCAACTTTACCAAAATATTTTTTATTGCATATATCTTCAAAATCGTGCATTAGCATTAACTGGTATTTTCCAAAATATTTTTTATTAATTTGCCCAGTATTTTATTTCTAATAAAAAATTATTAAATTGCATCACAAATGATTTCAAAAACCAGTCTTGATTTTATATTACTATTATGGTCCTATTGAGTCCAAGTCATTACATAAATAGCAAAATTGGCACCTTTTGGATATAATTACAATAACTATGCAATTATTGCCCATGCATATAATCTTCGTTTATTTTGATCAAAAATTAGTCTTTTGGTGTTTTAAATACTAAATAAACATTTTTCAAAACATATCTATGCATGGAATTAATTTTTATAAATACTGATTATTTTAGAAATTATTTTAATTAATTTATCGTGGGTATTTAAAAAAATAGCCTATTTTATTTTTTCAATTGCAGCCTAATTAAGTCAGCCCAAATACCCTTATAACCAGCCCAAGACAACCCAAGCCCAAACCCGACCCAATTCTTGTTACATCATGGCTGTGGATCAATTTTGATCAATGGCCCAGATTAATTGTTTCCTAAATTAATCTAAATGCCCCCCTCCCCCAAACCCCTCATTCCTTGCTCACACTCCGCCGTTGCTCTCCCTCTCCTTTCTCAAACTCTATCAGCCCCTAACACTAAATCTCAACCCGTCGGCACTCTCTTGCTGTCAACCATGGTGGATTATCACCATCCTCAAGCCCTAATGGCTCTCCTACGCTGGGTTTTTGCTATCTTTGAGGTCCTCAAGGGATCAGGGTCAGTCCACCCACACCTTTGTCCTGTTCTTACCCGTCTCAGGACGCCATGTCTCGATTTGAGTAAGATCGTTCTATTTTTGGCCTAAATCTATGGGTTTCTAAACCGATATCTTCATCTCTGGGTTATTTCCTCAAAAACCCTAATTTTGTTTCTTGACTTTTCAGATCTGTACAGATTGAGGAGGATCGAACTGTTTTCGCTTGTTTTTTTATGAAAACTTAATGATTTTCGAACAACTTTTCATTTGTTTTTCGAACTAGGGTTTTCCTGAAAATATTTTCTTCAAAGATCTTTCTAGATTTGAGTATTTTTCTATGTTCTTATGTGTTCTCGACTACATTTGTTATGTTTTCTTAACCCTAAATAGTTATGCTAAAATCCCCATATTTTTTGTACTCCCTTTGGATTCTGAAGTTCGTCCTTGATTATTTGCTACATGATTTTGTTATGTGTTTAACTTTCATGATTACTGCTTCAATTAATTAGAGTATCTTGTGATTTTACCCTTATAACGACCCGACTGGTCGTTCCGTGAAATTTATCCCATTTCCCCTATTTCTGTATTTGTTATGTATTGCTATCTTATTATTGATGTGTTGGATCAGTTGGTTTGGGTCCAGAGTGGTTATGGTAAGAGATTAGGCATTTAGCCTTTTAAAGTAGCCTAATAGTTGAGAAAGTCAACTTAGAGTTGACTTATTGGTAACCAACCTCGGAATGTGGATTTTATGGCTCGAATATCTTCGTTAGGTGATTTGGGACTTAGGAGTGTGTTCGGAATATTTTTGTGATGTCCGGTGTAGAATTAGGCTTGAATTGGCGAAAGTTAGTTTTTGGCGATTTCCTGTCAGCAGTGGAAAATAGTCTATCGAGGTCGGAATGGAATTACGGAAGTTGGAACATGTTTGTAATGTCATTTTGGATATGTCTGCAAAATTTCAGGTTAATCGGAAGTGTTTTGGTTGGTTTCGGCGTAGTTGGCAAATTTAGGAGTTTTAAAATTCTTAGGCTTGAATTTGATGTAAATTTGGTGTTTTCGTGTTGTTTTTGTTGTTCCGAAGGCTCAACAAAGTTTGAATGATGTTATGGGATATGTTTGTATGTTTGGTTGGGGCGCCGAGGGGCTCAGGATTGATTTTTGATGGTTGATAGGAAGTTGGAGTGAATTGTTGGAAATCTACTGTGCTGGTTTGCTGGCGTTTTCGCACCTGCGGAAGGGGAATCGCAGGTGCGATTGCCTAGGTGCGGAAGGGGAGGTCGCAGGTGCGAAGTTTGGCTGTGTAGGAGAGGTCTGCAGGTGCGAGGAGTTTGTCGCACCTGCGATGTCGTAGGTGCCTAAGGGTGGTCGCAGGTGGGAGATTTTGGTCGTTAAGTTAGTTTCGCAGGTGTGCGCAACCTGGGACCGCAGGTGAGTCCAATTGTCCACAGGTGCAGAAATGACTATGCAGAACAGTATAAAAGGACCCCCTCCGCAAAATTTATTAAGTTTTCATCAAATATGCATGTTGGAGGAGTCCATTGAAGGTGGTTTTGAGAGGGGATTTCAAGGTTCTTCAGCCAAGGTAAGTTCTTTGATTGTTAATCCCGTTCCTATGCTATTTTATTAAGATTAGGCTTGAAAATTTAAGGACTGGGTAGGAAAAAGTTGGAAAAATGGGAGTAAGGAATTGGGATTTCTTTTGAGGTTTTGGAATGGCAATTGTGGTCCGATTTTAGTGTTCTTGGTATGTATAGAATCATGGGAGGACGAGGTTTCCAGTGATGTAAAAATTTTTGAATTCCGAGGCGTGGTCCCGGTGCTCAGGTTTGGCCGAATTTCGAGATTTTGTTTAAATTTAAAGATTTTCGATTGGGTTGTGTTCCATGAGTATATATTGATGTTAACTGGTTTTTGGCTAGATTCGGAGCAATCGGGACCCAATTTGAGGGGAAAAGGCATAGCGGACTAGTGTCGCGGCCCGATAGAGTTAAGTAATGGCCTTAAATCTTGTCCTGAGGTTATGGAACCCCAGACTGCATTATTTTCTCACTGAATTTGGAATGGCGCACATGTCGAATGAAGAATATGTGGCACGTATTGATTTTTGGATTGGACTAGGTCCTCTCCGCAGCCACTAATGAGTTGCATATTTACTCAAAATTTTATATTAAATTATGTTCTAAAGATTTATGAAATATTTGGGATGTAAGCCGTATTTGGGGCCTCGTGCCGATCTGTTTAGACCCTTTGAGGGTATTTTACTGTTGTTTTCCTCACTACCTGTTGATGATTTTACTCAGCATCATTGTGCATACTGTTTTATTTGAAACTCGCCCTAATTTACATTACATGAGCATTAAAATGATGTTTCGGGTCGAGTACCCCATTCCATTACTTCACCTGAGGGGCTTTTCTAGTGGTTCCACCGAGTGTGGCCGAGGGCCAAGAGTGATGGTGAGCTGCTGAGTGATATTAGCGCTTGGGATGAAGGAGCCCCTCCGGAGTCTTCACACACCCCCAATGAGCGCACCGAGTGCGAGTGATTCAGTGATTGGGAGGCATGAGTGATTGTGAGGTGCTGAGGGATTGTGAGGCATGCCCGAGGGGCTGATTATGAAACATGTTTCCGCCCGAGGGGCTACTTATTATTTTACTACATTCATTTTGCATGCAAATGTTTGTTTTAAAGTTGTTAAAAATGTGCATTGTTTTAAGTACTTTTATGAAGTGTATTTCTTAGGCATGACGATTTCGTATATTTGATATATACTATTGGAAAGTAAGGCTGTGTATATTGTGACCTGATGACATTGATTTTTATGTGATTCCTTGCTACTTAGGCTTGATTTATTTCCATTACTACTGAGTTGGCGTACTCACATTACTCCCTGCACTTCTATGTGCAGATTCAGGAGCAGAGATCGAGCATTAGCTTATTGATGAGTGGCTAGAATTCATGATTTTAAGCATTATATACCTCGCATTTTATGAGCTTTAATGATAAAATACACGTCATATGTGCCTAATAGGGTTTGTTTTATGTGTAGGTGAATTGGAAATGGAAACGGGGCTAAACGGATGCAAATACGTCGAAGAATACGCGAGAGGGGACACCCGGACGATAGCCGGG
>ML315422.1:255-70009 GCA_005239505.1 Nicotiana paniculata
TTGATTGGTTGTTTCTATCAATCATTAACACTCTATATACCATAAATCTCTCTCAAGTAATTATGATAATTTACTAGACGCACTCTCTCAAGTTACGCTAGCTAGATTGCATTACAGTTCACTTTAGATTGCACCCGAGGTATCGTTATCTCTAATCCAACCTCTAAACCCTCGGTTATGACTTTCGTCTATACTCCGGGAGTGATGTTGTTCAAACAACTACCTAAATATGCACTCTCTCTCAAGTAGCTACATAATAAATAGGAACAACTAATTGATGGCCATTCAATTAACTACAACAAGAACGTAGTTGAAAAAATAGAGATTAATCAACCAATCGGAACTAGATTAATAACACAATAAGTTTATCCTCAACGGGTTCTACCAAGACCCTAGATTAAAGAAGTTAGCTAAACAAGTTCATAAGAATAAAACCCAAAATAACTTGCATAATTAAACTATAAAGTAATGAAGAAAATATGTACAAATTGATGTCTTGCCGTCCGAATCTCTTCTAATCTCCTTGTAGTTGTGTTTTAGGAGTCTATTTATATGTTTAGGGCGAACCCTAACCGTGTAGGAGACTTCTATTTCAACCGGGAAACACTTAAACTCGTCAAAACTCGGATTTGGCCGAACTGGGAACCTCGGGTGTTTGGACCCAAAGGCCTGGCGTTTCAGCCCTAACGCCTGGCTAACGCCAGGGTAGGGCTGGAGTTTCAGCCCTAAGGCCTGGCTAACTCCAGGTAGAGTCAGGCTTTAGGGCTCTGTCGCCCGGCTATCGCCCGGGTGTCTCCTTTCGCATATTTTTCGACGTATTTGCATCCCTTTAGCTCCGTTTCCATCTCCAATTCACCTACACATGAAATAAACTCCATTAAGCACATAACAAGTGTATTTTTATCATTAATGCACCTCAAATGTAAGGTATATCACATGTTAAACTATGCAATTTAGTCTTGCATCAATTCTCTTGAAGCCATATCAGGGCATCAGAGGATTTATTCCATTTAGAAGTTCTATCAAATTCATGTTTGACTTTGCCAAGTTCTTCGTTAAGAGTTCTTATCTGTTCATCCTTGGCATACATCTTATCTTTTAGTTTTCCCACGTTTTCTTCTAACATGATATGAGAATAATCAACAACCTTTTTACTGGATCCTAGCTTTAGCTTTAAGTTTTCAGATTTTAGTTCTAGAATCTTAGTTTCAAGTGGATGAACCTGGTTCAACAAGTCAGTGTTTTTCTTTTTAGATTCACTGACTCTGATTTCCAGGTTCATGCACTTTGCTTTTAGCATTACACATTCTTTAGATAATTAACCATTCTCTTTGGTTGTTTCCTCAGAATCATCTATGAAATCAAGTAGAAACTCAGAGAGTTTTTCCTTAGATAGGAACTTTACTTTGTTTTTAAGATGGGAGGTACTTACTTCTGGTTCTTCATGTGATTCCTCATCAGATTCTCCAATTTCCATGAGCGCTTGATCTTCAGTCTCCCCATCTTCTGATTCCTCATCTGAACTTTCCCCCCAAGCAGCAACCATAGCCTTTGTTGTGGTTTTCTTGGGTTGGACCTGTTCCTTCTTTCATATCTCTCCTTTTTCCATTCAAATTCCCACTGAGGACAGTTTTTGATGAGATGGTCAGTCTTAACACATTTGTAGCATCCCTCGTTGGTTGGCCTTTCTGGAGCTTTTTCTTTGATGTAGTTTCCTCCTCTAGAGGTGCCCTTCTTCCTCATGAGAAAGTTTCTGAATTGTTTGGTAATCATGGCCATCTCATAATCCTCCAGATTTTCTCCCTCAGTGATTCTTAGTGATAGACTCCTTTCCTTCCTTGGACCATCCATCTTCATTGTCTTCCTTCTGAGTTCATAGGCAGTGAGGTTTCCAATCAGCTCATCCAATCTCAGGGTTGCCATATTTTTGGATTCCTGGATAGCAGTGATTTTGCTTTCCCAGGAAATAGGCAAGACCCTTGTCAGAATCTTCTCAACCCTGTCCTCTTCAAGAATGACTCGTCCAAGAGACTTTAGTTCATTGGTCAAGGTTGTGAACCTTGTGTACATCTCTTGGATAGTCTCTCCTTCTTTCATAGTGAAGTTTTCATACCGAGAGTATAGTAGAGTAACTCTTGACCTTTTTACATGAGGTTTTCCTTCATGGGCTACTTGCAAGGTATCCCAGATCTCTGTGGCAGTGGTGCAACTTTGGATTTTGCTGTACTCGTCTGGACCTAGTCCACACACTAGCCACTTTTTGGCCTTTGCATTCTTCTCCTATTTCTTCATATCCTCAGCAGTGCAGTGAACTCTAGTCTTTGGTACATCTATACCTTCAGTAGTCTTCATCATGGTAGCTAGAGGACCATCAGTGACTATGTCCCAGAGTTCATAGTCTTCTCCAATCATGTGGTCCTTCATCCTGTTATTCCACCAAGAGTAATACTGGCCATTGAAGAGTGGTGGCCTTGTAGTTGATTGACCTTCCCAGTTTCCAGGTGGTGCACTCATCTTGATCTTCTCCAAGGTGTTAGCCTTTCAAGGATAACCTGCTCTGATACCAATTGATGTTTTAGACGTCAATACCGCACACGAAGATAGATTAAATTGTGTGGTACCTAATTTTCGAGTGCTGCCTCTCTCGAAGAACCTGGTTCTTCTTGGTGTTCCAACTTCTACTATTGCAGAATAATAAAAGCAGTTAAGTAAAAAGACATAGATTTTTATGTGGAAAACACCTGGCTCAAAAGGTGAAAAAACCACGACCTACTCCTCAATAGGATTTGCTCAAATTCTTCACTAAAACTCTGAGCCAAATGGACTTACAAAATAGTTTATTTTGTAATCCTAGGACTAACTCTAATCCCTTTGTAGTAACTAGCCCCTAGCTGATTTCTACAAGCTTCAAGTTAACTCTAACTTGAAAAATGCGTACCTATTACAATTGCTTCTATGAAAGCTGAAAAGATACAATATTAAATCTCCTACTAAAACCAACTAGACTCAATGATAAACAGATGGAACTGGTTCTTCTAGCTGGTCTGTAGCTTTTGTGTCGCACAGTGATTCTGCTTGCAAAGTATTTGGGAATTTTGCTTTCAGATCTTGATTCACTTCTGCACTTGTGCGTTCTTTTTTTTTCAAGCAAGAATACTTCAATTATTTATAAAGTCAATTGTTGAGTTTGTCGTTCGGTTCTGGTATAACTCTACCTGGGAGAACGAATTTGTATTAAACTAAACTTCCTTCCTTCGTTACTGTCCTTGCTGAATTCAACTTCTGTTCTCTTATCAATTTGCAACCTTATCGCATTAGAAGACACTCTCCTTGTTCATTGATACTTCACAATCGCATTCATATCCTATGCATATAAGGTTTGTTTTCCAACACGTTAGGTCAAGTATGTGTGCTCTAATGGACCTGGTTCAACTGGTCATACATTTTTCAATGTTCAAAACAATGCAGTGACTTGGGTCAACACCCCCTATGGTCACCCTCTTACATTTCTCAGTTGATGGTGTACACGCGAATTGTTAGAAACTGATGGGTTTCTGATTGATGTGAGCTCAGGGAGAGCTGGTTACTAGTTTGGCTTGGTTACTGAGATTCTGATGTGGTCCTGAAATTCGTGATGTGATTTCTAATTGGATCGAGATGCACTCTGTAAAGGATTGTTCGATATTTGGTTATTGCGTTCCATCTTTACTTAAAATTTCATTGGCCGTTTATGTCGCGCTCTCTTTTTCATCACGAACGGGTTTCAACATTTCTGAGACAACTCCCTTCCTTTTGGGATGGGATATGGGACTTGAAGAGTCTCCACCTAACGGATTAAGGTGCGTTAGGACACCTAGAGTAATTAACTCATGAAACTAGTTTGCATCACCATAGATCTGGTAAGGGATCAAAATTACCTTGAGGGGAAGGTGTTAGGAACTCCTCGAGGTCCACAACGGTGGGTCCCAGCCGAACTTAATCAAGCAAATTCGTCTTTAAAGGAAAATAAAGCAATTTAGACAACCATTATTTAAAAGAGGAATTAAAGGGGTCCTAAATTTTTAGCCTATAGGATCATTTCCATGCAATACTTTGTAACTTTTCCCAGGACGGGGTGCTACACATAGTATTAGGGCACATGTCATCATCTCCTTTACTACCCAATTACTATCTTTCAGTTGTTACTTAAGTGTTCTAGTAGCTTCTAACTCGTGCCTTATGCGTGCACTACACATCCCTTACCTATGGTCATGGAGGTGTTTAGGACCTCTATTTAAGGTAGTTCTAGACTGACATAGATTGCTAAAAAATGAGAAAGCTAAGCGACAAAAAAAAATTCAGATAGGACTGTCACATAAGGAACAAATAGAGGTTCATGTTAACCTCCACAAGTAAACAACAAAAGCACGCAACTCCAACAGACAACTTTTATTGATTTAAGACCCTATAGGCAGGATTTCTATATGAGCATAACAGAATATAAGACAACAGTTTATTAAAGCGAGCAGTGGTACCTATCAGTTTGCCTACTGATTTTGTTAAAAACTCTGAATCTGGGCAATCTTCAGGCAGTACTAAATCACAGTTCTTTTTAGCCCCAAAATTCTTAATAACCCTACAAGTTTCCCTAAGTGATAACCGAAGCAGAATCCTATGGGCATGGCGTCTACAATTGATAATTATAGACCTATATCATAGTTCATAAACGAGTTGCTGATTTTAATAGACATGTTTTTATCTTTTTTAGATCCTATAATCATGCTTTCTAATTTTTGCAGAATTGGTTAACTCCTATAGGCATGATTTCTAAGTTTTAGAACTGATTTGTTTATTCCCTATAGACATGCTTTCTAGTTTACCGAATTATTTAACTCCTATAAGCATGATTTCTAGGTGCTGAAACTGATTTATTTATTTCCTTTAGACTTGCTTTCTACGTTTGAAAATTGATTTCACCCTATAGGCACGATATCTAAACTGAATTTTATATATCCTATAGGCATGACATCTGTGTGAGCAGGAACTTTAAACAAATTTTCAGGCAAGTGTATTAAGTTACACAAATAAGATCCTATTTGCATGATCACTAATGCACATTGAGATTAGAGATATGTGGAAATCCTATGAGCATGTATTTTTATGCAGAACTGACATAAACCTATGTGCAGGATTTCTAGTATGCCAAAAGCATGAAAGTTCAGAGTCATAGACAATTGGAAAAACATTATATAGGCAGGATCTCTAGATGTGCATAAGGAATCAATACAATGGACCTATATGAAAGATTTCTACCCTCAACTTTGAACAAAGATATATAGTAACCCCTCTCCCAGCTTTTACTGATATCCCCAAAGTCTATTACAAGTATTATTATTACAACTCAATACGAATGAATTGCATAATACTAATCATTACACTATGGAGAGCCTTAGCAGGACCAATGTTAACCTGGAAAGCAGGCCTTCAAGCAAGCAATTCTGAAGTACAGGTAGACCACCCATGATACACAAAGTGGGCATCTAGTGTGTCAAAGTTCCCAAGGGACTCATGGACCCCGAGCAATGCTCACACCAGAACCCTATTTAGAACAACAACAGTTTGTAAAAGATTGGAAGACCAGCCCCAATGTGTCAGAGTTCGGAGAAGTCTCTAGGACCCTAGGCAGTGCTCACACTGGGGGTGGTAAGAACCTAGGTAACTAGGAGTTGGAGTTTGAAAACAATACATAGGGGGCAGGGAAACAATTTCTAGAAAATAAATAGATTATTTTTAGAAGCAAACAGATTCAAATTACAAGACTGCAAACAAAAGTCCTCCTAGAACAAACAGAATCCATATTTAGCATATGGTTCAAACAGATTGGTATTGGTTCAGACATAGACACTGTACTAATATTTAAAGCAATCACAAAAGAGCCAGGATACTTGAACTAATAGACAGAGTTGGCAACATATCAAATGCTTGCAGAACAGGGAACATACAACTGATTATACATGGTTTAATATTACTAGAGATAACCTAATTAGTCTTGTCACTAGGTGAAATCATATGGGTCTATAGCATACAGAAGCATGCTGAAACCTTAAACTAATAAGCACATAGGATTGAATAGGGTAACCGAGACTAAAGCATGCAAGTGAGAAAGTAGTAAACAGAAAACATGTTGAGGTTGAACTATATGATAGAATAAGATAACAGGAGCTGGATCATGCCATTTGAGAAAGGAGTAAACAGGAATCATAGATCACATAGAAACATGCTAAGATTGAAGTAAACAAACCACATACCTAGAAAAAAATAGGATAACAGGAGTTAACACATACCGGTTAGGAAGAAAGTAAACATGAATTTAATGGCAGTTTGGATCCAAAGAGTTTTAGCCTTGGCTTCAAGCCGGCTAAACAATGCAGAAATCAGAATAACACCAAGAGAGTTCTTTGTGGAAAATTTGAGAGCTTTTTTAAATTGTGAAGTGAAGGAATGGTGAGAGTATGTAAGTGTGAGCATAAGTCTGTAAGCATAAGCGTGTGTCTAAAATCAGAACAATGAGAGGCTTTTATAGCATACAATAGAGCAAACAAATAAGGTAGGAAATTATTGTACACCAATAAGGTATGAAGACCAATTGATCAGTCAATTAGGGTTAACACAAATCAATTAAGGGGACAGAATCACATGAGTATCACTTAAATTAGGAGAATCTTACACGGAACAAATCAGCAGACATGAATGAGATTAAATAAGGTATGAGGTAAGTTCAGAGATCATTCACAGGTCGGTCAAAATAATCAAAACCGAGAAATCAAGCCTACAATATAATTAAGGAAAGTAGTACCAGATACGAATCACATATAAGGAAAGAATAGGTACAAATATTTTAAGAGAGATATCAGTTTTAAAAGCAAAGCACAATTTTCGAACCCTAATTAAGCAAGTAAATAATTTAATTAATTTAATTGACAGAGCCACAGTAAACGGGCAAAACATTATAACCCATTGTCAAATATTGAAAAACCCTAAGGTGTAAAGACATAGAGATATAACTCAGTCGAAAAAGTAAAGGAAGAAAGCCAGAGTTAACGCTTAAACATTTTCAAAGATGAAACCCTAGAGCATAGAGACATAGAGATGAAACTAGAGTGAAACTAGTTGAAAAGGTAAAGGAAGAAAATCATGGTTAAACACTTAAATGTTTTAAAACACTTTTTGCAGAAACTTCTCAAAAAATTAAAACCCTAGATTTTAGAGAAAAATGAAAATTGGTTGACAATAATGGGAAAATATAGCAGAATCTTAAAGGAAAAGCAACAAACAAACTCAAACCGCTTTAGATCTAAAGAGATCTGAACGAATTTAGCCAGAAATAGTAAAACCTAAGTAAAGGTGAGAAAAATCTGGTTTGAACCAGAGGTTTGAAGCCATAAACACGAAGATATTAGTACTCACAAAGATAGGAGTCAACACAGATGAATTCATGGAGAAACTGAGGGATTTGAACCAAGTCTAGTTCGAATCTCTTCGAGATTTCATCAAATAACATGGAAGTCGAACCACCAGCAGGGATAGGAGGCCGGATAGGGCCTACGATCGAAGAGAAACCCCATGAATCGTTGGGTTTTGGTGACGGAGGGCTAGGGTTAGGGGGAGGGTGAGAGAGCAGAGAGGAGGGACGGGATTCAGAGGTGGCTGTTTTGGAATAATGGGTAGGGTTTGGGGGTTGTTAGGTTAATTAAAAAAGGAAGGTTGGTTCTAGGCTGTTAATCTTTTGAGATCAACGACCAAAATTAGATGTAGGCTGGGGCGGGTTACGGATGAGTAGGGTAATTGGGTTTGGGTTATGGGTATTAGGTTAGGTTATTGGGTTAGGTCAGCTATTGGGCTGGGTCCGAAAATCAATTCAAGAGAGGCTATTTTTTAAATACCCAATTAATTTGATAAAATAATTTATAGAAATAGCTAATAAATGATAAAAATGCTATTTATGCATGAAAATGATTAATAATTACTTAGTATTATAAAAATATAAAAGGTTGTTTTCGTGTAAAATAAAGTAATTATACGCACATGGGCTATTATTGCAAAGTTATTGCATTTATAACCTACAAATGTAAAATATAATTATGCATAAAGTAATTACAGCTTAATACAAATATAAATGATAAAATTAGGCTATAAAATCATTTGTGATGCAATTAGTAATTATTTGGACAACAAAATAATGGAATAATTTAATTAAAAATCCTTTTAAAAATACAGAAAATTATGGAAAAATATTAATTGATGCTCATGCATTATTTTTGAAGATATATATGCATTTTAAAAATAATATAGGAAAAAATTGGGTATCAACATCTGCCCCTCTTTACCCGGAAAGTATGAAAGAGTTGTCGGGTAAAGACATGATGGCCAATTTCGACTGAATAGGGTGATTTGAGGAAAATAGGCCGCACTCTGGTTTCCGAGCTGCCTACATATCCCTGGTTTTACAGGAATCAGGCCGTGTGTAGTTCCGGATCCACCGGCGAAATGTATCGATGAAGGATACACTGTTTCGAATATGTGAAATGGTTATGGTGAATGGTCAGGTTTGAAAGAGTATGAAGGAACTGGAGCGGGATTTATCCTGTTGAAATAATGGTTACTCAATGGGTCACCTACAAATCAGAAGATGTACTGCAAGCATATACATATAAATTTGTGTAAATTTAGACATGATGCAAATTCCCTTCAGACCATGATAGTTGTCTTTGGAAGGTTGAGGATGATGTCCTTAGACCATGACGTCCCGGGCCATGAATTGTGTGGTAAGGGATTCCCAGGCCGTGAAATGATGTTCTCGGGCCATGAAAATAGTGCCTCCAAACCATGACGCCTTTGAATAATGATGTGCAATTACAAGAGATCCTCCGACCATGGCATGATATCATCCAGCTATGAGTATGGTGCCTTCAGACTATGGCGCCTTCAAACAAGTTGGTGATATTTCAGCCCATGAGGTGCAAAGACATGGTGCTAGAAGCAATCAAGACAAGGCTTAGTCTTATATGAAGTTGAGGGCAGAGCTTAGCCCAATAGAAGAGAACAATGTAAGAGAGACAATGCTTAGTCTTGTGCGAGATTCGGGACAGTGCTAGTCCCATGCAAAGAGAAGGCAGTGCTTAGCCTTATGCAAAAAGGAGGCAGGGCTTAGCCTCATGCAAAATTGAGACAGAGCTTAGTCTCTTGCAAAATCGGGATAGTGCTTAGTCTCATGAAAAGAGAAGGAAATGCTTAGCCTTATGCAAAGAGGAGGTAGGGCTTAGCCTCATGCAAGATTGAGACATGGCTTAGCCTCACACAAGATTCGGGACAGTGCTTAGTCCCATGCAAAGAGAAGGCAATGCTTAGCCTTATGCAAAGAGGAGGCAGGGCTTAGCCTCATGTAAATGATTTGAGACAGGGCTTAGTTTCATGCAAGATTCGGGACAGTGCTTAGTCCCATGCAAATAGGAGGCAGGGCTTAGCCTCATGCAGGAAGAGGAGACAATGCTTAGTCTCATGCAAAGAAAGGCAATGCTTAGCCTTATGCAAAAAGAGGAGACAATACTTAGTCTCGTGCAAAGAAAGGAAGTGCTTAGCCTTATGAAATTAGGGAGGAAATGCTTAGCCTCATGCAAGAAAATGATGAGTGATAGTGATAAAGTAACATATTTCTTAGTTGGAGATGTTTGCGCCACATAATTTGTTGTCTTGAAGGCAGCGACTTCATGTGTCTGCGGATATCGTTGTCTTATTGTGCCTGCATCCAAAGAAAAATTGTGAGTTCTGTGGGGGCAGGTTAGTTCGCACTTTTTTCTTCTATTTTGCCTTTGCTCCTGATTTGCTCCGCTCTGTCGGAAGATCCTGTTCAAACTATTAGGGTAGCATTTGCTGAAGCAAAGTTTCCCTTTTAAAAAAAAAGTATGCGTGCATAATTTTTAAAAGACATAGTAGTATATAGTTTAGAATTTAGTTAGATGAACCAGTAACTGTGACATAATCAGAGATTGCGACTTCTTCTGCCGTAGAATTTTGAGGGTCCCCCTCAAAATTCAGCCCATGTTAACTAGATGACTTTCCTGACTGCTCCATGCGCTGTGGTTGGCTCAACTTGCTTCGGAATTTTGAGGGTCCTCCTTAAAATTCTGCCCCAGTTTCTGATTGTCGGGAAAATAGAAATTTTACTGAATTGTGACCGAACCCACAGGGCTGCCTACGTATCCCCTCTTAAACGGGAATCAGTTCGAGTGTAGTTCAATCTATTTCTTCTGAATCACTGTCCTTTTGTTGTGTTGTATCATTACATGTCACAATCATCGATTCATTAAGATAAGAAATAGTAATGCTGCAGAGATAAAAATATGAAAGAAAATGGTAATAATAAAACATCAAGCCATTTAAAATGTCAAACAAAATGATTTTAAATAATGTTTTTGGAACATTGAAAATATTATTTAAGACAAAAGAAAAAATGCAAAAATGGAAATCATTTTTTAGAAAAGTAAACAATGCTATTCAGCCTTGCTACCCCGGGACTCGTCGGGCCCTTGATGGTCTAACAGTCCAGTTCTTGAGGAATGCTCCTCTCTCCATAGCTTGGATAGTAGGGCCTTCCTCCTCCTCCTTCTCGACGATCACACATCAGTCCATATCATCATCTTCCAAGAACAAATTCCTCAATGCTGCCAATGCTTCTTCTTCCTCTGATCCTTATATGATATCGGTCTGATGGAAGGTCTGACTCAAGTGCGGCATGGGTTTCTCAAGAGGGTAGTATGGACCACACCAGTGTGGTGACCAGTCATCGTATTCCTTCCAGGTGTACTGATACCCTAGCCCAAAAGTTGTACCATGGCATTTCAACTGTATTGGCTTGGAGATACCCTGAAAGTTTTTACTGAGCCCCCTGCCAGGTTCTTACCATTGCTATGCCAGTATACTCTCTATTTTTCTACTCCACCATTTATCCTTTTCAATCGCGTTAACATGCTCGATGCGATGGTAGGTTTCTCCACCTAACTTCCTTCTGTTTTCAACCACCAGAACAGTCTGACTGGTGTAAATGGGGTTGCTCCCATCTCCATGGATGATCACTTCTTGATGGTCCCAAAGTGGATGCGGAAGCTTCAGCGCCGTGTATCAAAGGCCGTCCCAGCAATAGATTGTAGGAGGCGGATATGTCTAGCACCTAGAGTTCAATATCGAACCAGGTAGGACCCATTTTCAACCATAGGTTAGTTTCTCTGATCGTGGCCTTTTGAGACCCATCGAATGCTTTCACATTCATAGTCCCTGCTCGTATCTCATGTAAACCTTTGCCCAACCTCTTCAGAGTTGTTAACGGGCAGATGTTGAGACTGGATCCTCCATTTATCAAAACTTTGGCGATTAACTTATCTTCACATTGCACTTTGATGTGCAGTTCCCTATTGTGACTTAACCCTTCAGGTGGAAATTCGTCCTCATGGAAAGTGATCTTGTAGCTTTCTAGTACCTGCCCCACCATATTGGCCATTTCTCCACTAGTGATGTTGTTTGGCACATATGCTTCATTCAACACCTTCAGCAGAGCATTCCTGTGTGCTTCAGAATTTTGGAATAATGACAGGATGGATATCTGGACGAGAGTCTTCTTCAGATGATCAACGACAGAGTACTCCCTTGCCTGTACCTTCCTCCGGGGTCATCTAGACCAGTCTCAATGACGGGCGGTGTGTTAGAAACTTGCATACTGGTTTCTCCTAAATGTTCAAGTGTATAAACCCTTCATGTTCTGGTCATTCCTTGTGCAGTGCCGCATTCTTCTGTCTTTGACTTTCCCTTTATTCTAGGCTCGGCCACATAATACCAAGGTACAACATTGGAACTCAAGGGTGGTGTGGATGCCACCGTTACAGTGAAAGGTGTGGCCACCTCCACTTCAAATGGAATGAGTGGTGTTACTTCTACTTCTAAAGGAACCGATGCGGATATCTCGACTTCAACTGGCGGTTGTACCTGCACCATAATGGGATTGAGCGTGACTGCAGGTTTCTTATGATCATCACCTTCTCGAAATAAACCCAATTGATCCCTCGGGATCCCACTCTTCATCAGTTTCTATCACATTGACCCCTCCACCCCTATGATATGGGAGAGGATTGTTGCGGACATCAGGTGCAGATTCCTTCACCTGTATAACCTTACTATCAATCAGTGTTTGGATATTGTCTTTCAAGGTGCGACACTCGTCAATAGTGTGTCTCTTCATGCCGGAATGATATGCACATGTCTTGTTTGTATTGACCCATTGAGACTCCATTTCCACAGCGGGAATAGGGTGACATATCCAGCGGCTTTCAACCTTTCGTACAAATGGTCGATGGGTTCAGCAATGGCGGTGTACTGTCTAGGTGGTTTGCGGTCAAAATTAGGCCTGAGTTTTTGGTAGTTTGGACGAGTTAGAGGTGATTGATAATAGGATGGTTGGGTGTTATAGGTGTGGTAGGCGGTAGCAGGTTGGGAATATCTGGGAGGTGATGGTTGGTATGTGGGTGGAGGTGTTTGGTATACAAATGGAGTTTTTGGGCCTTGCGCAACCATTACTGTTCCCACTTCTTTCTTTTTTGATATGCCGCCTGATTGTAATGCTTTGTTCGTGGCCTTCAGTGCCTCAAAATTCGTCACCATTCCACTTTTAATACCTTCCTTGATCCTTTCTCCGAGTTTTATAATATCAGAGAACTTATGATTCTCAATAACCATTAGCCTTTCGTAATATTGTGAATCCTGTGCCTTGACAAAGAATTTGTTCATCTAATCCTCATCCAACGACGGCCTGACTTTCACTGCTTCTGACCTCCACCGAGTAGAATATTTGCAGAAAGACTCAGTTGTATTCTTCTTGAGGTTCTGGATAGAAAACATCCGGTGCATTCTCTGTGTTGAATCTGAACCTATCCATGAAATCTGACGCCATGCTCACCCAATTAACCCATTTCTTGGGATTCTGGCTTATGTACCAAGACATGGCATCTCCAGTAAGGCTTCTCATAAATAGCTTCATGCAAATCCTTTCGTCTTTTCCAACCCCCACGAGCTTGTCACAGTATGTTCTCAAATGAACCTTGGGGTCCCCCGTTCAATCAAACATTTCAAACTTGGGAGGTTTGTAACCCTTCGGCAGTTCCACATCCGGCTGTATGCACAAATCTTCGTAATTCAAACCTTCAATCCCTTTGCCTCCTTCAACACCCTGAACTCGGCTCGTTAGTTTCTTGAGCTCCTCAGCCATATTCTTGATGAGCAGGTCCTTCGCGGCGTATTCTGGTGTATAGGAGATTGGTTGAGTGGAATGGGGTAAGGTTTCCACGTATATGGGGTTGTTTTGGTGATTTCCAGGAGTTTTGGTGTAGTGGTGATCATTGGTTGAACTTTGGGGATCGGGGGTAGGCTGGGGTGTGTTCTGAGGAGTGTGATAGGTGGTTTGCAGACATTGAGTCAGGAGATGCTGATGTTGAGGAGGTGTAGGTATGGGTAAAGGATTTTGAGGAGGGGTTATCTATTGGTGGGGTGCGGGAGAATTCTGCGGGCATTAATTGGGTGTATTCTGAGGAGGTGCCAGGTTTTGGGTATTTGGATGGTTGATATCTAGGACTTTTAGTGTGAGGGAGAGGTTTTACAAATTACGAACTTGCTTAAGCTCGCCCTGTAGTTCAAGTATCTTCTGCTCAAGCCGTAAAACCAAATCATTTGGGGCCTGAATGCCCCGACCATCAAAAGTTTCCCCATTCTCAATATGTACAATGTTGTCTGTTCTGATGCCGTTCATATCATCCATTTTAGCTTTCCCTTTGCCTTTCGGTACACTTGAATGAGGAGAAGGTGGAGGGCCTCTGGATCTGGTATGATAAGCTGATGATGCCAGTATGCATCAACCAACCTTGGGGAATGAGAATAATCAAAAGGAAAGGAAAACAAAAGGTAACCAAGTCAGTAAGGGTTCCAAAAAGAGTATTTGCAATATCTAAACACATAGTGCGAGAATGTAAATTTGCGTCCTAATTTGGGAGCCTCGTTGTGCCCGAGGTAGGCCTAGCGACAAGTTGATTTGGAGAAATTTAGTGCCAATAATTGCCTCATTTCATTAATGTAAAAGTAGATGAATCTAAAACGACACTAAATAAGATAAGTCATTTATGGAAGTCCCAGAAGGAACTTCCCAAGGCTTGATCTTCTTAGCTCCATCGATCAGGTTCCTCAGGTCGTGCATCCCCAACAATAGGTATACCATCGCTAGATGTCCTCCTTCACTTCCCTCAGCATTCTGGCAGTCGGCGACTCTTTTCCTCGTCTTCCCCTCCAGCTCCATTAGAACCTGCTCCAAATATTCCATCCTTTCATTAGATTTGATAGCCATTTCCCTCCATTCATTGATAAGTTCCATATCAGTCTTGTGTTGCTCCAGATGCTCAGCCTCGGACTCGTGAACCCTTTTGTGCAGTTTATTGTATTTCACTTGGGCTTCAGCAACTTCATCTATGACCCTGTTACCCCGACCGATTTCGGCTCAACTATCCCTGCTATGCTGTCCTCCAACCATGATAAGTAATAGCGTACATGCCCTGAGTGGTACCTGTATGGCTCGATGGTGTACCTTTCTACAATAATCTTTAGGTTCCACATATGCTGAGCTTCACATTTGTAACGGATGTCGTCATCCTGAAAATCTGCCCTATAATGACTCATTTTAGAAACTCGCGGTATGACTTGCTTCCTGCCCGCCTGTCTCATAACCCTGACGGGAACATAAGGGTATATGCCCCTTAACCCTATCAACACCAAGTGCGGAGCGTCTCTATGTCTGATGATGAACTCACTGGTATGGAATTATTCGAACATCCATTGAACCTGGTCCTCAGTCAAATTGTCGAAAAACTACACCCGTTCTGTAGCATTTTCCGATTGAGCAAACCTGTCTGGGATGAAGGTCATTCTCTTAGGTTGGTGAAAGTCTATGTGATCATTCCACGACCTTTGTGGAAACTCTTGGCGATATAGACCTCTCTGGAGGTGTTCTAGCGACCAAACATGTAGCAGCAGATTACAGCCCTCGAAGTGTTTGAACCCCTTCTGGCAGCAATCCAAAGCCCAATATATGTATGCTATAATCATAGGGACGATAGTATATGTTTGCCCCTCGATTCTTTCCATTAGAGTTTTAGTTAACATGGCCAGTATAGTGTGAATCCTGTCTCCTTTTCTTCGAAATACTATCATACCCAAGAAGTAGACGATGAACACAAAAACCCTGCGATGAATACAACCCAAGGAAGTGATAGAGAATTCATCATGGAAGATACGATAGGATTTTATATGACCATATCATTCATAGAGGTAGTCAACGGGTATGTAGGACTCCTTCAGGCACTCCAAATCGTCGTTCTTTTTCAAACCCATCATTTTCAGAAACCCCCTGGCGGTACGGTTTTCCGGCACCAATAAACTCAGACTGTCCCAAGGTAATCCAGCGAATCCCCCTATCTCCTCCAAGAGAGGGGTCATTCTATGTTGCCAAAATGGAACACAGACCTTTCTCCGTCCCAGAACATAGTGGCCGCTTCGATCAACATATTGTTTGGTTGGATATCCAGTAAAGAGGGTAGGTTTTCGAGGGCCCTTTTCACATGGTTTTTGTCGCTTGGAAAAAGGTTCTCCCACCAATCCAGCAACAATGGTGGAATTCTTTGGACCATGCCGAACCTGGGGACTTCGTGCCTCATTTTTGAAAAACAAATAAGGTTAGACCCTTTCCCTCTCCAGATTCGACTACTTGTACATCAGTGATTAGCATATTAGCACGAATTTCTCCAAATTAATACAGAGATCGTGGTTGCGTCCGTTAGGATTATGGAAACCCCGGTGGACTTTTGGACAAGGATTTTCCTAAAGGGTTATTATGTGGATAACATATTAACCCTGGCTAGGTTTTGACCATGATGCATGTACAATAAATCAGAGTAAGGTTTCTATAGAGGTTTAAACTGGTACCCTCAAGTGGACAACTTGAGGGGTAAAGGCACAGAACCGTCGACTGCACCGCTGATCGACTAGTTTTACTGCAAATAAACCTTTCCGAATTCAAAAGAGGTGATATATAGGAATAGTGTAAACACTCATCAAGCGTTGCTATGGTATTGATTACGCACGAGTGGAATATGATGTTTGAGCATGATTTATGCAACAAAAAATAGCACATCGTCACATATTTGCATGTTAAAAAAAATAATAAATGCAGTATTTAATAATTGAAAAGGCGTTTTAAAAAAAGAAAGAAAACAAAGAGACAAGTTAGTTTACGTAATAAAGAGTAATAAAACAAGAAAGAGAAATCGTAAATATCTGAAAATAGGCAAATAAATACACATAAAGTGGGAAAGGGAAGGGATGTGCAAGTATTAACAGAATAAAGCATGCTTAAAGACTAATTCACAAAAATCAGGTTCGTTATGGTAGGATCCTAAGGCTTATCCCCAGTGGAGTCGCCATGCTGTCGTGCCTCTTTTTTCATCGCGAAATCGGGTTTCGACATTTCTGAGACAACTCCCTACCTTTTGGGATGGGATATTGGATTTGAATAGTCGCCACCTAACAGATTAAGGTGTGTTAGGGAACCTAGAGTAATTAACTCATGAAACTGGTTTGCATCACCAGAGATCAGGTAAGGGCTCAAAATTACCTTGAGGGGAAGGTGTTAGGCACCCCTCGAGGCCCACAACGGTGGTTCCCGGCCGAACTTAATCAAGCGAATTAGTCTTCAAAGGAAAATAAAGCAATTTAGACAACTATTATTTAAAACGGGAATTAAAGAGGTCCTAAATTTTTTAGCCTATAGGATCATTTCCATGCAATACTTGGTAATTTTCCCCAGGTCGGGGTGCTACACATAGTATTAGCGCACATGTCATCATCTCCTTTACTACCCAATTACTATCTTTCAGTTGTTACTTAAGCGTTCTAGTAGCTTCTAATTCGTGCCTTATGCGTGCACTACCCGTCCCTTACCTATGGTCATGGAGATGTTTAGGACCTCTATTTAAGGTAGTTCTAGACTGACCTAGATTGCTAAAAAATGAGAAAGCTAAGCGACAAACAAAAAATTCAGATATGACTGTCACATAAGGAGCAAATAGGGGCTCATGTTAACCTCCACAAGTAAATAGCAAATGCACGCAACTCCAACATACAACTTTTATTGATTTAAGACCCTATAGGTAGGATATATGGATGAGCATAACAAAATATAAGACATACGTTTATTAAAGCGAGCAGTGGTACCTATCCGTTTGCCTACTAATTTTGTTAAAAACTCTGAATCTGGGCAAACTTCAGGCAGTACTAAATCACAGTTCTTTTTAGCCCCAGAATTCTTAATAACCCTACAAGTTTGCCTAAATGATAACCGGAGCATAATCCTATGGGCATGGCATCTACAATTGATAATTATAGACCTATAACATAGTTCATAAACGAGTTACTGTGTTTAACAAACAAGTTTTTATCGTCTTTAGATCATATAAGCATGCTTTCTAAATTTTGAAGAATTGGTTAACTCCTATAGGCATGATTTATAAGTGTCAGAACTGATTTGTTTATTCCCTATAGACATGCTTTCTAGTTTACAGAATTAGTTAACTCCTATAGGCATGATTTCTAGATGCTGAAACTGATTTATTTATTTCCTATAGACATGCTTTCTACGTTTGAAAACTGATTTCACCATATAGGCATGATATCTAAACTGAATTTTATATCTCCTATAGGCATGACATCTATGTGAGCAGGAAATTTAAACAAATTGCCAGACAAGTGTATTAAGTTACACAAATAAGATCCTATTCGCATGATCACTAATGCACATTGAGATTAGAGATATGTGGAAATCCTATGAGCATGTATTTTTATGCAGAACTGACATAAACCTATGGGCATGATTTCTAGTATGCCAAAAGCATGAAAGTTCAGAGTCACAGACAATTGAAAAAACATCCTATAGTCAGGATCTCTAAATGCGCATAAGGAATCAATACAATGGACCTATAGGCAGGATTTTTACCCCTAGCTTTGAACAAAGATATAGTGGAACACACCTCCCAACTTTTACTAATAAACCCAGTGTCTATTACAAGTATTATTATTACAGTCCAATACGAATAAATTACATAATACTAATCATTACACTATGGGGAGCCTTAGCAGGCCCAATGTTAACCGGTAAACCAGGCCTTCAAGCAAGCAAGTCTGAAGTACAGGTGGTCCACCCATGATACAAAAAGTGGGCTTCTAGTGTGTCAAAGTTTCCAAGGGTCTCAGGGACCCCAGGCAATGGAAACACCAGAACCCTATTCAGAACAACAACAGTTTGTAAAAGATTGGAAGACCAACCCCAATGTGTCAGAGTTCGGAGGAGTCTCAAGGACCCTAGGTAGTGCTCACACTGGGGGTGGTAAGAACCAAGGTAACTAAGAGTTGGAGTTTGAAAACAGTACATAGGGGGTAGGGAAACAGTTTTTAGAAAATAAACAGTTTGATTTTTAGGAGCAAACAGATTCAAATTACAAGACTGCAAACAGAAGTCCTCCTAGAACAAACATAATCCATATTTAGCATATGGTTCAAACAAATTGGTATTGGTTCAAACATAGACACTGTACTAATATTTAAAGCAATCACAAAAGATCCAAGATACTTGAACTAATAGACAAAGTTGGCAACATATCACATGCTTGCGGAACAGGAAACATACAACTGATTATACATGGTTTCATATTACTAGAGATAACCTAATTAGTCTTGTCACTAGGTGAAATCATATAGGCATATAGCAGAAAGAAGCATGATGAAACCTTAAACTAATAAGCACATAGGATTGAATAGGGTAACAAAGACTAAAGCATGCCAGTGAGAAAGCAGTAAACAGAAAACATGCTGAGGTTGAAATAAACTATAAGACAGAATAAGATAACATGAGCTGGAGCATGCCATTTGGGAAAGGAGTAACCATGAATCATAGATCACATAGAAACATGCTAAGATTGAAGTAAACTAACAACATAGATAGAACAAAATAAGATAACAAGAGTTAACACATACCAGTTAGGAAGAAAGTAAACATGAATGTAATGGCAGTTTGGATCCAAAGAGTTTTCGCCTTGGCTTCCAGCCGGCTAAACAATGTAGAAATCATAATAGCACCAAGAGAGTTCTTTGTGGAAAAACAGAGAGTTCTTTGTGGAAAAATAGAGAGCTTTTTTAAGTTGTGAAGTGAAGGAATGATGAGAGTGTGTAAGTGTGAGTGTAAGTCTGTAAGCATAAGCGTGTGTTTAAAATCAGAACAATGGGAGGCTTTTATAACATACAATAGAGCAGACAAATAAGGTAGGAAATCAATTGTACACCAATAAGGTATGAAGACCAATTAATCAATCAATTAGGGTTAACACAAATCAATTAAGGGAACAAAATCACATGAATATCATTTAAATTAAGGAGAATCTTACACGGAACAAATCAACAGACAGGAATGCGATTAAATAAGGTAAGAGGTAAGTTCAGAGATCAATCACAGGTCGGTCAAAACAATCAAAACCCACAAATCAAGCCAGCAATATAATTAAGGAAAGTAGTACCAGATATGAATCACATATAAGGAAAGAATAGGTACGAATATTTTCAGAGAGATATCAGTTTTAAAAGGAAAGCACAATTTTCGAACACTAATTAAGCAAGTAAATAAGTTAATCAATTTAATTGACAGAGCCACAGTAAATGGGAAAAACATTGTAACCTATAGTCAAATAATGAAAAACCCTAAGGTGTAAAGACATAGAGATAAAACTCAGTCGAAAAAGTAAAGTAAGAAATCCAGAGCTAACACTTAAATATTTTCAAAGATGAAACCCTAGAGCATAAAAACATAGAGATGAAACTCAAGTCAAACCATTTGAAAAAGTAAAGGAAGAAAATCATGGTTAGACACTTAAACGTTTTAAAATACTTTTTGCAGAAACTTCTCAAAAAATTGAAACCCTAGATTTTAGGGAAAAACGAAAATTGGTTGACAATAATGGGAAAATATAGCAGAATCTTAAAGGAAAAGCAACAAACAAACTCAAACCGCTTTAGATCTAAAGAGATCTGAACAGATTTAGCCAAAAATAGTAAAACCTAAGTAGAGGTGAGAAAAATCTTGTTTGAACCAGAGATTTGAAGTCATAAACACGAAGATATTAGTACTCACAAAGATCGGAGTCAACACAGATGGATTCATCGAGAAACTGAGGGATTTGAACCAAGTCTGGTTCGAATCTCTTCGAGATTCCATCAAATAACATGGAAGTCGAACCACCAGTAGAGATAGGAGGCCGGATAGGGCTTAAGATCGAAGAGAAACCCCATGAATCGAAGGGTTTTTGTGACGGCGGGCTAGGGTTAGGGGGAGGGTGAGAGAGAAGAGAGTAGGGAAGGGATTCAAAGGCGGCGGTTTTGGAATAATGGGTAGGGTTTGGGGGTTCTTAGGTTAATTAAAAAAAGAAAGTTGGTTCTGGGCTGTTGATATTTTGAGATCAACGACCAGGATTAGATATAGGCTGGGGCGGGTTACAGATGGGTAGGGTAATTGGGTTTGGGTTATTGGTATTAGGTTAGGTTATTGGATTAGGTCAGCTATTGGGCTGGGTCCGAAAATCAATTCAAGAGAGGCTAAATACCCAATTAATTTGATAAAATAATTTATAGAAGTAGCTAATAAATGATAAAAAAATACTATTTATGCATGAAAATGATTTAAAATAATTACTTAGTATTATAAAAATATAAAAGGTTATTTTCGTGTAAAATAAAGTAATTATACTTACATGGGCTATTATTGCAAAGTTATTGCAATTATAACCTACAAATGTAAAATATAATATGCATAAAGAATTAAAGCTTAATACAAATATAAATGATAAAATTAGGCAATAAATAAAAAATTGGGTATCAACAGTTTACCTGATTTATTTGCACACCCTTTTTATAGGCTGGATTGTTAACTAAGTTGAGTACGTTAAGAAAATTTTATGCACCAAGGTGGTTTTATCTATGTTTTCATTATTTGGTCATATTACTATTCTGTTTTGGGTTTTTGAACTGTACAGATGATATCGAGTATCATTTATAATTCTTGCTTATATTACCTCACCGAGGTTAGTTATGGAACTTATTGAGTACATGGGGTCGGTTGTATTTATACTATACTTCTGCACCTTGCGTGCAGATTTTGGAGCTGAGATATTGTGGATGGCGGGAGATGGCATTAAAGATGTACCCATTCTCCGGTCATACCTACCACTTGGTAGTTTTAGATTCAGATTCTATTTTTGTATATTCCAAATAGATATTGTATTTATTTTCGTATCAGCTTTGTAAATCTTGTCTTAGAGACTCATGACTTGTACTACCAATCCTTGAGAATTTTTATAAAATTCAGTTATTTTACTTCTTGACTCTTATCATTATTATTAGAATTGTGCTGGTTGTTATTTGGCTTACCTAGCGGGGGGTTAGGTGCCATCATGACTAGGCAAATTTGGGTCGCGATATTGGCGGTGCATATGGCGCCGAATCCGGAAAAGTTTTCAAGCGGGATTAGGAGAAGGTTATTAGTATCCTAGACCCTCTTTTCCCCTTCCCACTGCCCCACCCCCCTCTCCCAAAAAAAACACGGATGTAAAAAGGTACATAACTTAATATTTGGAGGAAAATATAAATTTGGAGAGAAAAGAGCCAATATGGAGGTTGTATTTCATCTTTTCTTCCGTCAAGCTTAGTAACTTTTATATTAATTTGGATGATGGTTGTTTGGCTACCATGTCTATGTGGAGCTAAACTTCACGTTCTAGGATTTTGGTTCTTTCATGACTATTATTGTCTGAATACTGATTTTGATTTCTTGATCTTTCATATTTGTTTATTTATTTAATTTTGCGCTTAATTATTTGATTTCTTGATCACCAATTAAATACTATCGATGAATCTAGAGTTAAAGTTAGGAGAGAAAAAATTATATTGCAAATAGGATTAAGTAGAGCTTATTTCTTAACATGTGGCTTGGGAATGATTTCGATGTTAGGATAGGAATATACATAACAATCTAGCTTAGTTGATTGCCCTGTTCTTATTCATCCATAATAGATTCAATACCATAGGAATATATCGTTGATATATTATGGATAAGCGGATAGTACCTATAGGAACATGCTATTCATATAAGTAATCTGTCAGCTACTAAACTAGATAGATTAAAAAGTTGAATCAGTCGAAAAATACAGTAGGATTGATAGATAGCTCACAACCCTAGGTCGTTTTCATCACATTGATAACATAAAAATCTGGTCTTCTTTTGTTTAGAATTTGTTAATTATTTTTTAAAATTAGTTTAGAAAATCGAATACTTTTGAGTTTAATCATTGTTTAGATAATTAGTATAGTCTAAGTTAGTTAATGGTTTATAACAAGTCTTCATGAGTGTGACATTCTATCTCATTATTTTATTACTTGACGACTGCACATACTTGCGTGTACGTGTAGCCGCAATAAATTTTTGGCTCCATTGTCGAGGACTTATAAATAAATTATTTTTTGTCACGACCCAAAATACCTCCTTAGGAGTCATGATGGCACCTAGTATTTAATAACGGATTTAAGCAATTGACTATTAAGCATGAAACAAAAAATTCTATATAAAGCCAACAATCCAAATTAGATACATAACATCCCAAAACCGGTAGTACAAGTCATAAGCTCTACTGAGTTTTCTATAAAATCTCTAAGTACGACTGCTCCAGAATAGAAATAAACAGTACAAGTAAATTTCAGAAGGTGACTCCGAGGCTTGCGAACATGACGACAAGTATACCTTGAAGTCCCTACCGCAACTCACAATCAACTAACTAAAGACCCGCGCGCTGAAGTACCTGGATCTACACAAAAATGTGCAGAAAGCGTAGCATGAGTACATCACAGCGGTACTCATAAGTATCAAGACTAAACTCCATGGAGTAGTGACGAGGAACAATCAAGACACCTACTAGACAAAATAACCTGTAAAATTATGAAGAAACTAACAAGGAACAATATAAAGCTAAACATGGTAAGAATGATGCTATAATACTTGCAATAAGAACTAGAACAACAATTAACAACAAGGAGCAATAGGTAATAACGCCGTCAGTAAGCAGAATACAGTTAAAGTCCGGTGAAGCCAAGTAAGGGAAAACAGATAACAACACAACAAAACAACCGCTTTCACACAAGGTTTATACAAGAACTTCCCTGAGGTACCACACCTCATAATCACAAATCAGGGGTCCCAAAACACGAACCCTAGTCACTTGGCATCTTGATCCCACATTAAAAATCACAATCGCACGGACAACTCACGTGTTCCATGTAAAATTCACGTTCCAATACCATTAACACTTCATATCTGCATGGACAACTCACGTGCTAAGAGAGTGATAATATATCATATCCGGACGGATAACTCACATGCTAATAGTAACAATATCTCATATCCGCATGGATAACTCACATGCTAATAGTAACAATATCTCATAATCTCACGGATAACTCATGTTCCAATGGCAAAAATATCTCATATCCGCACGGACAACTCACGTGCCGATAGTACAACTCACACACAGAAGGCATGTATACAAGAATACATGTAAATGATCAATAACATCAAGGTTCATCTTCTTGCACTGGTATGCGTGGCAAACTATGGTGTATTCTTGTGCCAGTGTTCTATAACAACTCAAGTCATCAAGTAAGATCATAGATAATGAATGGTACGTAGGAAACAACACAACAAAATGTAAAATGCATGACTCACACAAAGTAGGCACACCACTACACAAATATTTTCTACAACAATGCCCCCAGGCCATCACAAGTCATCACAAATCATCCCCAACATAGTCCCCGTTGTCTCGCTGCGTGCGCAACAGTAAAGTAAATGCCTACCTTATCTCACCACACGCGCATAATAATATTCCTGTCTTGTCTCGCAACATGCTCTAACCCACATATATATAGCCCACCTTGACATGCCGTATGTGCAAATATCAATTAATAGCATGAACAACTCACGTGCGAACACCCCTAATTCTCTCAACAATAACACATGTTCCAAAAACATAACAACACAATATAAAAACTCCATAAAAAATTTCCTTAACACATGTGCCAATATGCCATAACATTTCCTTAAAAAAATTCCAATACCACAACCACACATAGCTCTTGGCTCAACAACAGTGGCTACAACAATAACACCGACAACACTGGAGTACATCAAGTAAATTAACACAAGAATTACTAAACACAAAGAATGGAAGAATGAGCTCACAATGAAAGGACATAACAATTAATAATGGTTTCAAACAAGAATAACTCAACAATGAGAGAGAGTGTGTAACAACAATATCAAATAAGAGTAAATCAATAATAGGAGAGATAACATATAACGATGATTTCAAATAAAAACAACTCAACAATAAGAGAGATAACATGTAATAGCAACCTCATATAAGGATAAGTCAACATAGAGGTAACATATAACAATGACTTCAAATAAGGATAAGTCAATAATGGAAGAGATTAAAATAACTTCAATTAAGGATAATCAACTACAAAAGAGATAACATGGTAATAAAAGAGGTAACAACTTCAATTAAGGCATATAAGAGCATATTTGGGAATATGGGATAGGACATGAACCAATCAACTTCAAATAAGACACGTAAGGATAAATTCAACAATGTAGGATTTAACATGATCAGACAACTTCATTTTAATGTACATAAGAATCTAAAAGCCTAAATTGGTCAAATTTCTACATATAAGCCGTGTACACACTCGTCAATTCATGTACATGTCTTTCACGTAGTTCAAATATTACAAACAAACTAATTCCTAGGGGGTAGTTTCCCCACACAACGTTAGGCAATATACTTACCTCAAAAGACCTCAATCAATACGCTGAAATAGCTTTCCCTTTACAATACACCTCCGCTCGGCTCAAATCTAACCAAAATTGACTCAACAACATCAAATAATGCAAGAGAAATCAATTCCAATAATTAAATCTATGACCTTTGCACAATTCCTCAAAAGTCCACGAAAATCAACCCAGACATGCCCGATCAAAACCCGGGTCTAAGGGTAGATTCCGACTATCCATAATTTCACGAGTCTATATATGTATTTTGTTTTAAAATTCGAGTCCAAATTTACTCTCAACACTTAAATTCTCATTTTTCAAAAAAATAACCAAGTTTCCCAAAATTTCACTTTGATTCTAAAGGTTTTGATGTTAAATCGCACATATAATCATGTAAAATAGTTGTAAATTAAACAAAATCACTTACCCAATAATTGTAGATGAAAATTCCTCTTCAAAATCACCTCCTGCCGAGTCTAGGGTTCAAATATGTGAAAATGAGACTAAAAACTCGTCCCTTAACTTTTAGTCCAATCGTAGATGTCGCAAATGCGACATGGGTTCGCAAATGCGAAGAAATTATCGCAAAAGCAAAACTCCTCACATCCCTATTGTCATCGCAAATGCGTGACTGGTTCACAAATGCGAACATTGGACCATGGGAAAAGCGATCAAAATGATTGTATATGGTCACTGCTATGACCGGATCCCCTTCGCAAATGAAAACTTAGCAGACTTAGCTTAATATAGAAAATCAATATATATCAAAAAATTGCGGGACTTGCAATACCTGATCACACCAATAAATTTTAAAACTCTTCCAAACATTCCAAAACGCGTCCGAAACTCACCCGAGCTCTCGGGGCTCCAAACCAAACATCAATACACATCTAAAAACATAACACGAACTTGCTCGCACGATCAAAACATCAAAATAACATCCGAAATCATGAATCATACCTCCTAAACACATGAAACTTAAGAACTTCTAAACATACAACTGCGCATCCAATTCCTTTCAAATAAACTCACAATGATGCCTAACTTTGCGGAAAAGTTCCAAATAATGAAACGAACGTATTCCAATTCCCGAAATAGAAATCCAAACATGATTTCTATGAAGTCAACGCATGGTTAAACTTATCAAAATTCTAAACTTTTAAATTGTCAAATTAGAAAACAACACAAATCAACCTATGGACCTCCGCATTTGATTCCTGTCATACGCCCACATCCAGAAATAATGATACGCTCCTATCAGAGCCATCAAAATACCGTACCAGGATCATTTTCTAAAAATTCAAACCTCGGTCAATATTTTTCAACTTAAGTTTCTAAAATGAGAATAACTCATCCAAATTCATTCCGTATTATCTAAAAATCAAATATGACCATGCATGCAAGTCATAATATAGAACATGAAGCTAATCAAGACCTCGAACCACTAAACGGAACTTTAAATCTCAAAACAACCGGTCAGGTCGTTATATTTTTCTAGCTTAGACTTTTATTCTTTATCTATTCAAGTTATTTTTGTTTAAATTTTTAGTATAGTGTGTTTGGTTACTTATCTTAACATATCATCTTTGAATGAGAAGTGATGGAATATTGAGTATTCTTATTTTTTGTGATCCTTGTCCATATTGCGGAGGCCCTCACTTGTGGTCATATCGTTAATATATTCCTAGAAGCAAGTCGTGTGAACCATCTCAATCATGTATTATTTATGATGACCATCAGAATAATTGTCCTATGTATTGTTATCCATCCCCAACCCTTTGTCATGATGATTCTAATAATATTTGTGAGATTGATAGGAGAAATGATGCGAAGGATGTGGAACGTGATACTCATACTATGGATATATGGAGGAAATTATTAATAGACTATGACGATCTATGTAATGGAATTACAAATGGGATGGGACACTTAATAGAAGAAAGATGTGATCTTGGGCAAGAGATCAATAGATTTGGCATTGCTATTCATGACTTGGAGGCTCAATTGAGCGCAAAGTTTAATGCGTCTAACACCCAAAAATAGTTATGAGCTGTGGGAATCTAAAAAGAACTTATAAGTCAATTTGAGGAGCTAAAATTAGAGGTCCAATACTCAATCATATTTTTGTTGATAATGCCAATGTTGAGAAAAATGCATTAAAGTCATGTAAGGAAGTAGAAAATATTATACCTGAGGACACTAGTGTGTGTATATATGAGGATACAAATAGTAATGCAATTCTATAGTTGGGGCACATTGGTATATACTATAAGTATTTTTACACATTTTGTGTAGATAATGAGATCGAAATTAACCCATTCTAGTCAAATAATCAGCCAAGGTATGAGGAACAATGTGCTTATGTTTTGGAAGTTCTCTTGAAAAAAAGATAGTTACATGCCTCATCTGAAGGCCAAAAAGTACAGAATACTACATTGGTTACTTGGCCCAATTGGATTTGTACCTCTACCATTGAAGCGTGGTGTCACGATCCAAAACTCAACATGTCGTGATGGCGCCTATCATGGTACTACGTAAGCTAACATCCACAAATAACTACACATTTTTAAATTGAAAACAATATGAAACAAGATTAACAGTAGTAACTCTCATAAATAATCGATAAAAAATACTGTGACTCAAATATAACATTCCCAAAATCCAGGTATCACTAGGCACATGAGCATATAAATGACAATACAGTCTAACTTCTAAAAACACTATCTATAAAGATAGAAAAGTGCTAATAAACTGAAAAGAAGGAGAGTCTCCAAACAGATGAAGCTCAAAATCTAGTAACCGCCATGCCTAGAAGTACCTGGATTTGCACACGAAGTACAGAGTGTAGTATGAGTACAACCGACCCAATGTACTCAATAAGTAACAATACTAACCTTGGGCCAAATCAATGGAAAGTTCAAAAAGATACATCCAAATCCAGATAAAACAACGCATATATGACAGGAAAATGACAATAATGACTCAGAGAAAGCCTCATAATCAGTTGTAAATAGTTCAGAAATGTACGCTTTCAAGTATTTAACAATTTTATCTCAACATGAATTAAATATTCCAAGTATGACTAATATGAGGAATGCCACATCTTGATATCTACATGTCAAGTATGCATGTCAACTGAAATGAAACATAATGATGAAGTCATATACATACTCTCAGAGTATTCAACCTCACAATACACTCAGTCACTCAGTACTTCTATCCACTCATCACTCCCAATCGCTCGACACTCGCACTCAGCAGGTACTTGCGCTCACTGCTGGCATGTCAGCCTCCGGAGGGGAAGATCCTACCCAAACGCTAATATAGGCCAATCATGGCATGAATCAATAAAGCCTGCTGTGGTGTGAAGATCGATCCCATAAATATCACTCACAATCAGGCACTTGGCCTCACTCTATCATCAATCTCTCCAGTCTTTCGGGCTGAAAAAGCTCATGATAATCAACCCAAACAATGATAATATGATGTAACAATAAATGGAAGTAGAGACTGAGATATGATATGCAATGATAGAGTTGACTGAGTACATAATTATAAATTAAGCAAATAATTCAACAACAAAACGACCTCTATGGGTCCCAACAGTACCAATATATAGCCGAAACATGATTTCTAACATGAATCACATCTCAATTTCTCTAACACATTGAGAATACACGAATAATAATAAGATTAGATGGCTACAGAGCTCCACAGAAACAACCGAGTCACAATTACTATGGTGCACGCCCATGCGCCTGTCATCTAGCATGTGCGTCACCTCACCACCAACCATATAACACGTATTTCAAGGATTCATACCTTCAGAACTAAGTTTAGAAGTATTACTAACCTCAAACCGCGCAAATTCCTACTCTAACAAGCCCTTGCCTGGCGAATCAGCCTCCGAATGACTCGAATCTAGCCACAAATAACTTAATATAATCAACACAAGCTATAAGAATCAATTCCATATGATAAAGCTAGGTTCTTTAACTAAAGTCAAAAAGTCAACCCCGGGTCCACGTATCGAAATTCGAAAAAATTAATAAAATTCGAATACCCTTTCAACGACGAGTCCAACCATAACAAAATTACTCAATTCTGATCTCAAATCGACCTTCAAATTCTTAAATTATGGGTTGTGAAGTTTCTATAATTCCCCCCAATTTTTCCAACCCAAAATAATAATAAAAAGGTAAAAATAATGATAGATTCATGTATAACAACCAAATCCGAGTTAGAATCACTTATCTAAATCAACTCCTTGAAAATTCCTTCAAGAATCATCCATATCCGAGGTCTCTAGCTTAAAATATGAGAAATTGGTTCAAACCCTCGATTTAGTATTTTAATAGTCTGCCCAGTGTTTACACATCGCGATCGTAGAATTTCCTTCGTGATCGCGAAGAACAAAATATTTAGTAGCCAAAAACCTTCTACACGAACACATACTCCTGGTCGCAAATGCGGTGACCAATCTCCTTGACCTATACGATCACGGACAGCCTCACGCGATCGCGATGAACAACGCGTAGGACTCCCAGGCCCTCTCTTCTTCTTCGCGAACGCATCTTCTCCCACGCAATCGCGTAACACAACTCCCTTAAGGCTTCGCGATCGCAGCCTTAACCACGCGATCGCATAGAACAAATTCCCACCTGCCATACCTTACCCTCCATGATCGCATTCCTTGCCTTGCGATCGCAAAAGAGGAAACCAGAAGCACATGCATCAGCAACTTCAACAAACCTTCTAAGTCCAATTTCAATCCGTTAACAGTCCGAATTTCACCTAAGGCCCCTGGGACCTAAACCAAACATACCAACAAGTCTTAAAATATCATACGAACTCTCTCAAAGCCTCAAATAACATCAAACAATGCTAAAACCACGAATCACACATCGATTCAAGACTATTGAACTTATGAACTTCTAACTTCCAAAACTAATGCCGAAACATACCAAATCAACTCCAATTAACCTAAAATTTTTGCACACAAGTCATAAATGACACAAAAGACCTATTCCAACTTTCGAAACTAAATTTCGGGCCTGGTAACCACAAAGCCAACTCTTGGTCAAACTCCTCAACTCTCCAAACATCAACTTTTTCAATTTTCGCTAATTCAAGCCAAAATGACCTACAAACCTCCAAATTATTAAACGGACACTATCCTAAGTCCAAAATCACCATATGGAGCTATCATAATCATGAAAACACTATTCTAGAGTCATTTATAAATAAGTCAATATCCGGTCAACTCTTTCAATTTAGGCTTCCAACCTTGGGACTAAGTGTCTCAATTTTTCCGAAACATCCCTGGAACCAAACCAACCGCCTTGGAAAGTCACATAATAACAAAATAACATAAAATAAGCAAGAAATAGAGGAACATGGCTATAACACTCAAAACAACTAGTCGGTTCATTACACGTGGCCAAACGCTTAAAGCCAAATTGAGGGTTCAATTCATAAATTTGAGGTGGAGGCAAAAACTGATTCATGTTGCCGCAATGTTAAATTAGACGCTTGTTAGGGGAAACCCAACTTTACTTGTTTTTTTAAACTTTTTATTTACTTATTTATTTCTTCTTATTGTGTTATTTTTCTAAGTATCATGTGGATGAATTTGTAGGAGTATGAGCATGGGAAGAAAAGCCATATGATGTAGCAAGACAGATGATTGAAACTAAGTGTGTGGTGCTAGCACAAAGGATCATGCCTTGGAGAAGTTTGAGTATCCCGTGTGCTGCTAATGCTTCGGCCTCTGGCCTTCCAGGGAGTTTCTGTTACCGTCTTGACTTTATTTTTGTACATTGGGGATATTGCAAAACTTCAAGTGCGAAGGTTGGAATCCTTGCTTATTTGTCTTAGTTAATAGCTGTTATTTTTTGAGTGTCTTAATCACGGATTTTTTTACACCATGATTTTTTCTAAAGATGGTAATTTCTTGACTCGGATACTTTTATATAGATTTTTCAATAGTTTTGAATTTTTTTGACGATGGACTTCCTTAACAGTTTTCTCAAGGGATTAGGTCTAAATAAAAATAAAAAAAGAAATTTTTTTCTTTTTTAGAATTGACAAGTATAAACAGAAGAGCTTGAGTATCTTTACTATTTGACATGTTTTATCTTGGGGCATAGAGCTAAATATGTGAATTAAATGCTTTCTTCATGAAATTATGTTTTATGCCTTGAGAATATTTGTTACTTTTCCTTGAAACTAGGACTTTTTTCTTGACTCATGATATTACTTTATTTGTGCTTTATATTGAAGGTGCCTGTTTGCTTTATTTTGGGAGTTGGATTTGAACTGTCTTAAGGAACCATGTGCATTTTGTGAAGTGAGCTTTAGAGTTGTATTCGGTGCTATCCCTTGTTAGTCTAGAACTTACCCCGTGTGTGAGTTGAATTAAAATGATTAAGTCTTGTGAGTTTAGGAGATGATATATGAATTTATTTGATTAACAGTTGAGCCTTTTTGCCTACTATTGTTCATATTATCCCTATTCAATCCCTTCAAACATGTAAACATTTTCTTTGGCACCCCTATTACAAGGCGATACCCGTTTTATTTCTTACCCCAGAAGCACTTAAATCTGTCACGATCCCAAACCTAAACTGGCCGTGATGGCGCCTATCGTGGAACTAGGCTAGCCAATAATCACATAATTATAGTTTCTCTCTAAAATCCCAACCATTTTTCAACATTTCATGAAGTATATAAAAATTACTGAATTCATTAGGCAAAATAAACGGCTAAATAGCCTAAACCATCCCCAAAACTCAGAGTCAACATGTCATGAGCATCTAAGAAAATATGCTAAAAGGTATACTATTATAATACAAAACCTCCGAACGAATAGCTAGGTACAACAAAAGAAGGGAAAACAGAGATGTTGCGGATGCTGAACAACTACCTCTATATCCCGAACTCCGGCTCCGCACGGAATAGGTGGCTAACGCTCGATACCTGCACCTGAATCTGCACACAGGGGTGCAGAGAGTAATGTGAGTACGAGTACTCAGTCTAAGCGGCAAGAAACACATAAAAATCAATATCATGAATTCACAATATGCAAAACCTTTCTTTCCAACAGTATATACATAGATATATGAAATCATCATGCCTTAAAACCAACTTCAGAAAAATCCTTTGAAAAATTTGTTCTTCAACAATTTCAGAAATAAAAATAACCGAAAGATTTAGTGTAAAAATGAAATAAATCATAAGTATCCCCTCGGGCAAAAACATGAATCATAAATCGCCCCTCGGGCAGAACATCACTTAGCACCTCACAACCACTTAGTATTAGACCCTCGGGAAACCTTACTGTCACTCATGCCTCCCAATCACTCATCACTCGGCACTCGGTACTGAGCACTCAGTAGGTACCTACGCTCACTGGGGGTGTGTACAGACTTCGGAGGGGCTCATTCAGCCCAAGCGCTAATATCAAGCCACCTCGTGGCGTATCATATCCTCACAATCAGGACCTCAGCCTCACTCAGTCAGAACCTCTCAAAAGCCCCTCGGGCGTATCAGTAAAACAGGGTACTCGACCCAAAACATCATTTTATATCTTAAAATAGTGTAAGCAAGGCTGAGTTTCGAAAACAGTAATCACAATATGACTGAGTGTAAATCATGTATCAACAGTGAGGAAACATCTGTAAAAAGCCCCCAAGGGGTCTAAACAAGTCGGCACGAGGCCCCAAACATGGCTTATAGCCAAAATATAGCAATAGTCTTTAGAACACAATTTAACATATGATTTATAGTAAAACATGCAACTCAATAGTTTCCGCGGAGAGGACCAAGTCCAATCCAAAAATCAGTGTGCGCCACATACTCGTCATCCGACATGTGCGCCATTATAAAAATAGTGAGAAACATGAAGTTCGTGGTTTCATACCCGCAGGACAAGATTTATAACCATTACTTACCTCTACCGGGCCACAATACTAGTTCGAGATGCTCTTTCCCCTCAAATTGGCTTCCGATTGTTCCGAATCTAACTAAAACCAATTTAACATCATCAATAAATGCTAAAGGAACACAACCAAACTGAAAACTATCAATTTATACAAAAATCTCGAAATTTAGCAGAATCCGAGACCTTGGCCCACGTCTCGGAATTCGATAAAATTTACATCACTAGAATCCTCGTCATCCCATGATTCTGTACATACCAAGAACACTAAAATCAGACCACAATTACCCACTCAAATCCTCAAAAAACAATTCCAAATTCCATGCACCTTCTTCCCCAAATTTGGGTTTAATTCCAACAATTTTTCCGGTTTAATTACTTAGAAAATGACATATAAACACCTTACCTCCACCTGAACTAAGCACCCTTCTGGGTAAGTCTGGTCACAAGGGCAGCAATAGATGAAAATCCCTCGACGAAACGGGGATAGTACCCTGCCAAACCAAGGAAACTGCGAATCTCAGTAGCTGATGACGGTCTAGGCCAACTCTGCACCGCCTCTACCTTCTTCGGATCACCACTTTCCCCAAGAATGTTACTAAATCAAGCCAGAACTCACACTTCAAAAATTTCGCATACAATCTCTTCTCCCTCAAGGTTTGGAGCACAACTCTCAAATGCTGATCATGATCCTCTCGAGATCGGGAATACAACAAGATATCGTCAATAAACACGATGATGAAGGAATCCAGATAGGGCCGAAATACACTGTGCATCAAGTGCATAAAGGCTGCTGGGGCACTGTTCAGCCCAAATGACATAACCAGGAACTCATAATGACCATATCTAGTCCTGAAAGCAGTCTTCAGGATGTCTGGCCCCCGAATCTTCAACTGATGATAATCGAAACGCAAGTGAATCTTGGAAAATACCCTGGCACCCTACAATTGATCAAACAAGTCATCTATACGAGGCAAGGGATACCGGTTCTTTACCGTAACTCTGTTCAGCTGACGATAATCAATACACATACACATAGAACCATCCTTCTTCTTTACAAACAACACCGGTGCACCCCATGGTGACATATTAGGCCGAATGAACCCCTTATCTAGGAGTTCCTGAAGCTGCTCCTTTAACTCCTTTAGCTTCGCTGGTGCCATACGATAAGGTGAAATAGAAATAGGCTGGGTGCCTGGCACCAGGTCAATACCAAAATCAATGTCCCTGTCAGGTAGCATGCCTGGGAGGTCTGCAGGAAACACGTCTAGAAAGTCACGGTTTACAGGAGCCGAATCAATAGCGGGAGTCTCACCGCTGACATCCCTCACAAAATCTAGATATGATAAACACCCCTTCTCAACCATATGCTGAGCCTTCAGGTAGGAAATCACCCTGCTAGCCATATACTCAGAAGAACCTCTCCACTCAACCCTCCGACATCCAGACATAGCAAAGGTCACAATCTTAGCGTGACAATCGAGAACAACATGACACGACGATAACCAATCCCTGCCCAATATCACATCAAAATCGACCATGCTAAGTAACAGTAGGTCCACTCGGGTCTCCAGACCCCCAATAGATATCATACACAATCGATACACACAGTCCACAACAACAGTATTGCCCACCTGAGTTGACACATGAATAGAGGTAACTAAAGACTCATGGGGCATATCCATAAAATGGGAAAAATTTGAAGAAACATAGGAATATGTAGAATCAAGGTCAAACAAAGCCAAAGCATGTCGGAAACAGACTGAGACAATATCTGCGATCACCGCATCGGAGGCCATAGCATCCGGCCTGGCTGGAAATGCATACATACGGTCCTGACCTCCACCTGCTCGACCTCCCGCTCTATGGCAGCCTCTAGCTGACTGACTATCACCCCTGGCTGCTTGGGCGTGTGGTGAAGTAACTGGAGCTGAAGTCGAGGGCTGGCCCCTCTGCTGAGAAGAACCACCCGGACGATGGGGACACTGCCTCCACATGTGATCGAACTCTCCACACTCAAAACAACTCCCTGGAGCTGGAGGCGGGGACTAATAGAAACCCCTAGCACCAGAACCACCACTGGAAGACTCATGCATAGAAAATCTTTGAACTGGTGGTGCTCGAGATGCACTCTGAGCTGGGAGGGCACCAAATGAAGTACGACCTGGCTGAGAACCATAGGGACCATGCCCCGAAGATGCACCACTATAAGCTGGGGGGACTGACTGAGGAGGCCTGAATGAACGACCTCTACCATGCTGAAACTGCCCCTTGTAGGGAGTACCACTAGAACTGCCCGATCCACGAGGCCTCTTAGCCTCCCTCTCCTCCCGCTCCTGGTAGCGAATCGACTCAATATCTCGAGCAATATCAACAACTTGCTCGAATGTAGCATCTGATACTCTCTCCCGAGTCATAAATAGGCGGAACTAATAAGTGAGGCCATCCACGAACCTCCTAACCCTCTCCCTATCAGTAGGGGCCAACTCGGTAGCATGACGAGTCAACTCCGAAAATCGCATCTCATACTGCATCATTGATAGCTCTCCTTGATGCAGCTATTCAAAAAGCCTGCACTGCTCCTCCCTGTGAGACTGAGGTACATAATTCTCCAAGAAGATAGTGGAGAACTGTTTCCAGGTGAGGGGTGCTGAACCAACAGGCCTACGCCTCTCAAAAGACTCCCACCAAGTGAAAGCAACACCAAAAAACTGAAATGTGGCAAATGAGACCCCACTAGTCTCCAAAATCCCAGCAGTACGCAGCATCCTCTGACACATATCCAGAAAACCTTGGGCATACTCGCCCTCAGCACCACTGAATATCGGAGGCTGTAATCTGCTAAATCTCTCCAGTCTACGCTGCTCGTCCTCTGGCATAGCCGGAACCACGAAGTCCCGAACTGAAGCAACCGACTGGGCTGGAACCGCCCCCGGTGTATGATGACCCTGAGTACCCTGCTCAGCTGTCTGGGCAACTAGAGTCTGACTGCCTCCCGCGGCCTGAGAAGTAGTGGCAACTGCCTGAGCAAGGATGGTACACACTGTCAAGATCTGGGCCAAGGTCTCCTGAAGACCTGGAATGATAATAGGAACTGCCGGTGCCTGAGCCTGCCCCGCTGGAGTATCTGTGGTGGGAATCTGACCTCGAACAGTAGGGGGATCAACTGGAACTTCCCTGGCTACTGCACGGGCTGTCCCCCACCTCTACCACGGCCTCGACCTCTCGCTGGTCTAGCTGGTGGCTGATCATCCTGATCGGTAGTGCGAGTCCTCACCATCTGTGAGAGAAGGAAACAACATAAGTTAAGATTTACAGAATCAACATAATGGCACGACAGAATTCAATAAAAATGAGATATATTCCTAAGGGTTCCAGAACCTCTCGAAGATAAGTACAGACGTCTCCGTACCGATCCGCAAGACTGTACTAACCTGCTCATGACCGTTGAGTCCTATGTAAACTAGGATCTGATACCAACTTGTCACGACCCCAAACCTAAACCGACCGTGATGGCGCCTATCGTGGAACTAGGCTAGCCAACAATCACATAATTACAGTTTCTCTCTAAAATTCCCAACCATTTTTCAACATTTCATGAAATATATAAAAATTACTGAATTCATTAGGCAAAATAAACAGCTAAATAGTCTAAACCATCCCCAAAGCCCGGAGTTAACATGTCATGAGCATCTAAGAAAATATGTCAAAAGGTATACTATTATAATACAAAACCTCGGATCGAATAGCTAGGTACAACAAAAGAAGGGAAAACAGAGATGCTGCGGACGCTGAACAGCTACCTCTATATCCCGAACTCCGTCTCTTCACGGATAGGTGGCTAACGCTCGGTATCTGCACCTGAATCTGCACACAGGGGTGCATGGAGTAATGTGAGTACACCAACTCAGTAGTAAGGGAAATATATCAAGTCTAAGCGGTAAGAAACACATAAAAATCACTATCATTAAATCACAAAATGCACAACCTTTCTTTCCAACAGTATATACATAGATATATGAAATCATCATGTCTTACAACCAACTTCAGAAAAATCCTTTGAAAAATGTGTTCTTCAAAAATTTCAGAAATAAAAATAACCGAAAGATTTAGTGTAAAAATGAAATAAATCATAAGTATCCCCTGGGGTAAGAACATGAATCATAAATTGACCCTCGGGCAGAACATCACTTAACACCTCACAACCACTCAGTATTAGCCCCTCGGGCAACCTCACTGTCACTCATGCCTCCCAATCACTCATCACTCGACACTCAGTACTCGGTAGGTACCTGCGCTCACTGTGGGGGTGTGTACAGACTCCGGAGGGGCTCCTTCAGCCCAAGCGCTAATATCAAGCCACCTCGTGGCGTATCATATCCTCACAATCAGGCCCTCAGCCTCAATCAGTCAGAACCTCTCAAAAGCCCCTCGGTCGTATCAGTAAAACGGGGTACTCGACCCAAAACATCATTTTAAATCTTAAAACAGTGTAAGCAAGGGTGAGTTTTGAAAACAGTAATCACAATATGACTGAGTGTAAATCATGTATGAATAGTGAGGAAATAGCAGTAAAAAGCCCCCAAGGGGTCTAAACAAGTCGGCATGAGGCCCCAAACATGTCTTATAGCCCAAATATAGCAATAGTCTTTAGAACACAATTTAACATATGATTTATAGTAAAACATGCAACTCAATAGTTGCCGCGGAGAGGACAAAGTCCAATCCAAAAATCAGTGTGCGCCACATACTCGTCATCCGACATGTGCGCCATTATAAAAATAGTGAGAAACATGAAGTCCGTGGTTTCATACCCGCAGGACAAGATTTATAACCATTACTTACCTCTACCGGGCCACAATACTAGTCCGTGATACTCTTGCCCCTCAAATTGGCTTCCGATTGTTCCGAATCTAACTAAAACCAATTTAACATCATCAATAAATGCTAAAGGAACACAACCAAATCGAAAACTATCAATTTATACAAAAATCTCGAAATTCAGCAGAACCCGAGCCCCGGGCCCACGTCTCGGAATTCGATAAAATTTACATCACTATAATCCTCTTCCTCCCATGATTCTGTACATACCAAGAACACTCAAATCAGACCACAATTGCCCACTCAAATCCTCAAAAAACTATTCCAAATTCCATGCACCTTCTTCCCCAAATTTGGGTTTAATTCCAACAATTTTCCGGTTTAATTACTTAGAAAATGACATATAAACGAGTTATGAAGTTGAAAACCTTACCTCCAAGTGATCCCCTTAGTCGTATCAGTAAAACGGGGTACTCGACCCAAAACATAATTTTAAATCTTAAAATAGTGTAAGCAAGGGTGAGTTTTGAAAACAGTAATCACAATATGACTGAGTGTATATCATGTATGAATAGTGAGGAAATAGCAGTAAAAAGCCCCCAAGGGGTATAAACAAGTCGGCACGAGGCCCCAAACATGGCTTATAGCCAAAATATAGCAATAGTCTTTAGAACACAATTTAACATATGATTTATAGTAAAACATGCAACTCAATAGTTGCTGCTGAGAGGACCAAGTCCAATCCAAAAATCATTGTGCGCCACATACTCGTCATCCGACATGTGCGCCATTCTAAAAACAGTGAGAAACATGAAGTCCGAGGTTTTATACCCTCAGGACAAGATTTATAACCATTACTTACCTCTACCGGTTCACAGTACTAGTCCGCGATGCTCTTGCCCCTCAAATTGGCTTCCGATTGCTCCGAATCTAACCAAAACCAATTTAACATCATCAATATATGCTAAAGGAACACAACCCAATCGAAAACTATCAATTAATACAAAAATCTCGAAATTCGGCAAAACCCGAGCCTTGGGCCCATGATTTTATACATACCAAGAACACTATCGGACCACAATTGCCCACTCAAATCCTCAAAAGAAAATTCCAAATTCCATGCACAATCTTCCTCAAATTTGGGTTTAATTCCAACAATTTTCCTGTTTATTTACTTAGAAAACGACATATAAACGAGTTTTAAAGTTTAAAAACTTACCTCCAAGTGATCCCCTTCAATTTCCTCTTCAAACCCTCTCAAAAGAGCTCCCAACTCGTTCAATAATGGAGGAAAATGAACTCTTCTCACACAAATGGCCTTTAAAACATTCTGCCCAGCCATTCATTTTCCTCAGTGTGATCGCGACTCTAGCCACGTGATCGCGATGCACACCCCAGACATCTCTACGCGATCACAAACCAACACACGCGATCGCATAGAACAAAAGGCCATCCCACACACGCGCCTCAGAACCTCTACGCGATCGCACCAGCACACACGCGATCACACTGCTTTACCTGACCAACCTATGCGATTGCAATCCTAACCACGCGATCGCATATAAAAAAATGACTTCCCCACTCTTTTACTCTACGCGGTTGCGGATGAGTCCACGCGATTGCATTGAAGGATTCACTGCTGCTAAAACACTAGAAAAATAACAGACTTTTTAAGGCCAAAAAGTGCCCGTTTGAGCATCCAAAATACACCCGAGGTCCCCCGGGACCTCAACCAATCCTACCAACACACCCATAACATCATTCAAACATACTCGAGCCTTCGAAACACCAAAAAAAACACGAAAACACCGAAATTACATCAAATTCAAGCCTATAAACTTTGAAACTTCTAAATTTTTCCAATGATGCTGAAACCAACTAAAACACATCTGATTGATCTGAAAATTTGCACACATATCCAAAATTACATTATGAACCTGTTCCAACTTTCGGAATTCCATTCCGACCCCGATAACCTATTTTCCACTGCCGACCGGAAATCGCCAAAAACTAACTTATTCCGAGGTCGTTTAGCAATAAGTCAACTCCCAGTTGACTTTTCAGCTATAAGACTACTTTAAGAGACTAAGTGTCTCAATTCTCACCACGATCACTCCGCACCCGAACCAACTGATCCAACACAACATAAATAGGCTAAGCAACATATGATAAATCAGAAACGGGGAAAACGGGGCTAATCTCATGGAACGACCGGTTGGGTCATTACAAAAATCGCAAGAACGAACGCTAGAAAAAGTGAGAAAGATGATGCATAGTTTTTGAATGGAACCATAAAAATAAAGAAAGCTGCAAACTATGTTATAAAAGAATCGCTTTCCGAGAATTCCAAAAATATGGAGTGTGTTAGAAGGAGAAAAGGGCAAAACAAAAGATAAAAAAAATGAAAGAGAAAGAACACAAAAGCAAAATACCTCTCCCAAATATACCTTGTCCGAGCTAGTGAATTATCAATATGTGAAGTGCTTAAAGATAAAGAAACTACTTTTGTTATAGTTTCTTGGCAAGTCCTTGTAAGTGGTTATGATAAGTGTCCACTCTTAAATGTAAAAGTTATTTTCTATTAAAGTGGTTAGGAATGTTGGTCAATATTTTTTAAATATTTTCTACTCGTTTCATAGCCTACATTACAACTTTTGAAGCCCTACTTGATCTTAGATTTTACGAGCTATGAGTATTCGAGAGTTACACAAGCCTATGGTATGATCTTGGTGGCACATGAAATTCTTTGAAGAGAGTGAGCGAATTCTTTTTGTACTTGAGTCCTTAAATTAAATTTGAATTCATATTTGATTATATGAACTGCTCTCCTTTTCTGTTTGTTGGTGAGGAAATGTGGTTTGCAATAGATTGGTGAAGAATTCGTTCTTGAGTTGGCATACAAAAGAAAGTAATTGAATTGAATATATTGTAGTCAATTTTCGAGACTAGGATGTTAGAGGAGGTCACTTGAATGTCTGGAATAGTCTTGGCATGTTAAAACTTGAGGAATGATATTAATAGTACATATGTTTGATTTTAATAATCGATATTAGTCATTGTCATTAATTTGATGCTTGAGTGTGTCTTGAAAGTGCTCATTCATATCGTGCTAAATTTTAAAGTTGTTCGAGGGCAAGCAAAAGTCTTAAGTGTGTGGTAGTGATATTTGGTTAAAAGTACATATTTTAAGCATATTTGTGCCTCATGTTGTGTGTATATTTGGTGTGAATTTGTATTATTTTGGAAGTACTTTTGAGCTAAAAAAGGTTGGTTTATGTGTAAGACGTATTTGAAATAAAAAGATGTGAAAGCGAATAAGTTCTAACGATAGCTGAAGACATATGGACGAAGTATGAATTCAATTCCCAGGCCACCATTTGGCGGTGCATGTGACAATCAAACACTTAGAGAATTTCAGAGAATAAAATCCAGTGTCCAAGTCACCGTCTAGCCGGTGCCTATGGCGCTAGAGCCAGAAGGTTTGTAGAATTCAACATCTAGGTCATCATCTGGTATTGCCCATGGCATCAAATCTAGAAAAGTTTTCAAGAGGGATCAAGAGAAAGTTATTAGTATCCTTAACCCTCTCCCCTCAACGCATATAAAAGGCACATAACCTAATTTTGGAGGGGAATTCAATTGAGGAGAGAAAAGGAACCGTCGTGGATGCCAGATTCATCTTTTCTTTCGCCAAACTTAGTAACTTTTATGTTATTTTTGATAATTGATTGTTTGTCTACCCTATCTTTGTGGAGCTAAACTTCATTATCTAAGGTTTTGGTTCTTTCATGACTATTATTGTTTGAGTACTGATTTTTATATTTTGATCTATCATATTAGTTTATTTATTCAAATTGCGCTTAATTATTTGATTTCTTGATCATCAATTGTATATATCTATGAACCTAGAGTAGAATTCGAAAGAGAGAATTATAGATTGCAAATAGGATTAAGTACAACTTGTTTCTGAACTCGTGGCTCGGGGAATAATTTCGCGGTTAGGATAGAAATATACTGTCATAATCCAAATCCCACCAATGTCGTGATGACACGTAACCTAACCTGCTAGGTAAGCCAAACAGTCCAATTCACAACTAAAAAGAGAAATCATTAATATAATAGATAAAACTGCAAAAGAATTCAATACAACTATCCCAAGGACTAGTAGTACAAGTCATGAGCCACTACGATTTAGATTTGCAAAGCTAGTGAAATGAATAAATACAACATCTGTTTGAAATCTACATAACTAGAAATGAAATCCTAAGCTACCATGAACAAGAGGTAGCATGAGTCCGGTTTGCTGGCGCGTCTTCAATGCAAGATCCGTCTTCACAGCTACTAAGCTCCCGAATCTGCAGGCAAGGTGCAAAAGTGTAGTATGGGTATAATCGATCCCATGTACTCAGTAAGTGTCTTGACTAACCTCAGAGAAGTAGTGACAAGGGTTTTAAGTCAAAAGATACTCTCTTGTCAGATAACATGTGAAATATATCAAAGACTGGAAACAAGATGTATAGCAGAAAAAAAAAAAACAAAAATCTTATCGGAGCAAGTGATAATAATTTAATACAAGTAAAGGCTCAGTTTCAAAAATAAGGCATCAAATAGAACCACATACATATGGAACCTCGTGCCCACACCATCAACCACTCTCGCACGACAAAGACCTTGCGCCACCACATAAGTCATACCCCCACGATAAAGACCTCGTGCCACAATATAAATTACACATGCATGGCAAAGACCTCATGCCACATTATAAATCACACTTTCACGTCAAAGACCTCGTGCCATGTTATATAATCCAATTCCATATCAATTGCAAAATAACACATTCAAGAAAATTTATCAAGAATCAAACATACTAATGAATGATGAAAACTTCCTCATATCATCAATCCAATATTCTCCCAACAACTCAACAAAATACAAGATATCAACTCAACATAGGTAAATATATTGTGACAACCCAATAATCAAGTAATAACAGAGGGATTGATTAGAATGTTAGAAACAACGCATCAACTCATGTAAAAATGCATGACACACATAAAGAAGTCATAAACGCAAACAAATATGCCCCTTTTTGTACCACCACACAAACATAATCAATAGAAATAGCCCCTAGGATATCACATGACATCACCACAATTCCACCCTTATATCACCGCATGAACATTACAGTGAAATGCCTCTCTTATGTCGCCGCGTGCACATTTCACCCTTATCTCGCCACATGCACATCACAATAAATTGCCTCCCTTATGTCGCTGCGTGTGCATCTACAATCAATCCACACAACATATCCATATGTGCCCCAATTTTCACAATAATGCAAGACAACAATTTATCATCAAGAGGCCCATCCTCGTAACTCCTCAATAAAGCGCATAAGGATAAAATAAAACAAAAAAGGTGCAGATAAAGCATGACTATGGTTAGAAACCAAGTTCAAGTAGTCATACAAGGGAGCACATATGTATTCCAGAGTGCACATGTCTCAATCTAGGCACATTATAAGAACAAGTCCGGATGTGTGTTTATAACCTACACAAATCTATTTCTAAGGTAAAACATTCCTCTAGCATAGTTTATTGTACTTACGTAGCTGATTAATTAGATAATACATGGAATCAAGTAAAACACACAACCAAATAAGACATAGAGTAAGCTAGAATCTATCCCGAGCATGAATACCCATGCCACATGTATATACGCTTGTCACCTCATATATACATCACCCCTGCATGTAAAATATCAAATAGTAGGAAAAATTTCCTCAATCAAAGTTAGGCAAGACACTCAATCAAGACAAATCAATACGTAAAAATAGCCTTTCCCTCAGAAATCACCTCCGCCTAGCTCATATCTAGCAAAAAACGACTCGATAACATTAAACAATGCAAAATGAATCAATTTCAATTAGTAAAGTTGAAATCTTTACCCAATTCTCAAAAGTTAACAAAAGTCAACCCCGGGCTTGCCCGGTCAAAATTCGAGTTAAAGGGTAGATCTCGACTACCCGTAACCCGACGAGTCCAAATATATGATTAATTTTTGAAACCAAATTGACTCTCAAATCTCAGATTTTTATTTATCAAAACATAGTAAAAATATCCCCAAAACATTCTTCCAAATTCCATGATTTTGATGTTAAAATCCATAAGAAATCAAGTTATAATATCAAAATTGAGTGAAAATCACTTACCCAATAGTTATGTGCGAACATTTCCTCCTAAAATTGCCTCTCATTGAGTCTAGGACTCAAAATGTGATAAAATAATACTAAGTCCCGAAATACACAACATACAACCAGCTGCTGATGTCGCATTTGCGAGCAGGGGTTCGCAAATGCAACATCTGAAAAAGCGAACCCTGACAGACCCAATTAATGTCGCATTTACGCAATATACTTTGCAAATGCAAAGTTTCTCCCCCAATGGCCGGTCACACGCAACTCTCAAATGCGGATGACCCAATAGTCACATATGAGACGTAATCCTCGCAAATGCAAGGTCCCTTCACAGCAACCCCGAGTCGCAATTGTAACTACACCTTCACAAATGTGGTAGTTGCATTTGTGACCTCCTTATTACAAATGATAGAAAACCAGAATCAACTCAACTAGACTTAGCAAAAATAATGTGAAACCAATCTGATACTCTCCCGAGTTCCTCAAGACCCCCTCCAATTATATCATCAAGTAAATAAACCTCATATAAACCCGCTCACACACTCAGATCATCACAATAACTTATAAAACTACGGATTTGACACTAAAACGTATCAAGATCATAATGAAACTCAAGAACTTCAAAAATCACAACCAAGTGTTCGATTCCTATCAAACCAACCCAAAATGAGACCAAAATTTGCACACAAATTCTAAGTGAGAAAACAAACCTATTCCAAGTCTCGAAATAAAAATCTGAACCCAATAGCCACAAAGTCAACTCTCGGTTAAGTTTAGAAAATTTCTAAACCCTCAAATTGCTAGCTTTTTCCAAAAAGAGTCAAATCAACTTAGAAACCTCCAAATTAAAAATTCGGACATACGCCCAAGTTCAAAACTGCCATAAGAACATATTAGGATCATCAAAATACAAATCCGAGCCCCTTTACACAAAATTCAAACCTTGGTCAACTCTTCAACTTAAAGCTTCCAAATTGAGTATTTCTCTTCCAAATCACTCCCAAACCTCTCGAACGTTAAGATCAACCTTACACGCAAGTAGTATACATCATATGAAGCTACTCAAGACCTCAAACCACCAATGAAATGCTAAATCTTAAAACGACAGGTTGGATCATTACATTTTCCTCCACTTAAACATACATTCACCCTCAAACGTGCCAAGAGTCATTATAAGGCCATCAAATCACTGTATAAACTCGTCATACACATATCCACATCACCTCATTCCATAAAATCCCATCCACACAATCTTGACTCCTCACACCTTAACCGATAAGACTTAGAACCAAATTTCAACATCTAGAACTCCTTTTAAGATCCGATTCTCACATATACACTGTATCGATCTCAACCAGCTACAACCAAACATATATATACTCACAAGATATAACCACTCAACTTAGTCCATTGCTCATATGGCCATAACAATATGTTTGACCACAATATATGTCCATTACCATATCGGTACAAGTAACCTACCTCATACCAAATAAATCCAAACCTTCACTTCACTGCTAATGATATAAGAAACATGTAGAAACTCATAACCCCCACAAAATCAATAAGCCGTGTGGAGCTCTATTGCCCAACAAGAACCTCTGCTAAAATCTAAGCTGAATATTGACATTTTATCCAAAGACACCTTATCCAAATCAAATTGCACTAATCCTAGGACAAATAACTCCATCTTACCCAGTACAATCTACTAGCACCGCATGCGATGCAATCTGTGCACTAAACAAAAAATATATCGAACATGATTAGTAATGGAAAGAGATCCAAATAAGAGAACTATCCAACAAGTTCAACAAATACAACCTCGAAAGGACATCTCTATGGACCCATCTCGCCAGAGAGAAGCAAAACACCGAAGCAAGTGCAAAGATTGTATCCCAATATAACTTTGTTGCGGTGCATCACCCAATCCAAATATACCAACCCATGTGAAATACTCATCGAGCCATAATGCTCACAACCAACAACTACATGAGTACCAAAAGAAAACACGTGAATTGCATAACCCTAACTACAAAGAAACTGATAGCACAATATACCCCTGGTGGAAACACCATAACCAAGGCGTAATAAGAAATTCAACACCCTAAGAGCCATCTCTCTCGAATTTCTCCACAAGGCCTAAACGGAATCACATAAGGCGTGTGAATAGTCATGTAGTCTTACAACCCATCGTAGCATAAGAGATCAATACATGAAACATACCAGCATATGAATAAGATCTACTCTAGATGCTGATACACCCACAACCATAGCCGTGTTGAGTAAACAAAAATCGATTCGATGCAGAATACACATTCTCATTAGGCCTACCAATAGCCCCCCAAATAAATTCCAATCATCCCAAAATAGTTAAACAACCTTCAAAAATTCCTCAGTAACCTATGTATAGCATGTACCATTAGATGACTAACTCTCAACACATCTTCACTGTTTGCAACCAAGGAATAGTCTACATCTAACAACATCCTGTCCCTAAACCTTGATAATACATAAATCTCCATATCCGATCCCGACTCCACCACCCAAATGACTGGCACATATCTCATAAACCATCATCTTACAGAATAAACTCACATAAATCTTATGTGCCATGTAGAAAGCACTGAACGTATGCAGTTAGCATATAAGCAATTACTATAATACTAGTCGAGTGCCCACAAGTAAAAAAAAACACAATGCATCTCCTAACACGCATACCCTTCTAAGGAGAAACCATGTGGTACTAAAATACTCTAAACATGTGAAATCTCCCATGCGGTCTTGAACTCATGACCTTCCTTTCAAAAATCGAACTGCAACCTTGCCCATGTAATCTCAATCCTGCACAGCTCGCCACCTCTATCATGCTATCCTACGAAAAACACAACGATCCCATTCCTAACTCAAAATCACAAGTAGGATAAACATCCCATCAATTGAAAATCTTCCACTAACTCAATCTCGTAGAAAAAAACCACAACAAATTATGGATTCCACATGCATGTGGTGCACATCAACCGCAAGTCGTGGCCAAACCATCACAAATTCTTCGGAACCCATTTGCATATAACCAAGCCCATTAGAACTAAATACCTCTAAATCTATCAAGTCTCATAGACTTCTATAACCAAGAGTTCCTCATCCCGAGGTACCTGTATTGGTAAAAAAGAGCTTCACACGTGTAATAAATCTTGATGACTCAGCAGTCTACGTGGAGCAATGAAGATATGTCAGCTAGACGGGACTCTATGAAGAGGTATGAGGAAAAGAGGCACGCCAAATCACACCCACGGGTTAATTAGCTACGGAAGTCTCAACCTGATTGAGAAGATGAAGAGACACGATCAAAATGTATCTGGGTAGAATAAAGGGCAGATTCAGAGATCTTCAAATTAGTGATCCACACGTTACACAACATTCACACAACAGTTACGGTTGATCGTTGTAACGTTACATTAATGTCATAATTAGTCATTAATGCTCAATTACTGAAAAGGGTAGACGTTACATTAGGAGATTCCCTACATAAGGGAGTAAAATATAACCTGTAAGAGGACACATTGGAATTACTATTGCAATACACTTACTTTTTGTACATCTTACTACTTTCTATTTACGAGTTTACTTACAATTATTAGCTTATTATTGGTTATCATAAACCCATGTTCTTCTTAAAATATCTTGGGGCAAAGAATCCAATTCTTTGGTTAAACAAATTGGTTCCGTTACCGGGAATCTGATAATCTTTGTTTGCTTTTCAAGCGATATCCTCTGAACTATGTCGAACTCCAACGACAACAACCAGCAAAGGAATGGAACCCCAGTTACATCACTTTCAGGAACCCCACGTGGTTCAAGGGAAAAATCCCCAGAAAGATCCAATAACAACAATGATAATAATGATCAAACGGTAGAACAAGATCGGGTAAAGCAAATGATTGCAAAGTATGTGAGCCAGGCTTTGCAAGAATTTGCGAGGGGATTAACCAGCAGCGTCACCTGCACCACTGACACCACCCCCCCAATAATACCATCACCATGGAAAATCCTCAATTTGGGTTGGCAAACTCAGGAAGGGGAGATAATCCTAATGAATCTCTCGAAGCGAGACCAGATAAGTCTAATAACTCTGAATTACAGGCTTTATTACTAACTTGGCAGAAACAGGTGAAGGACCAAAATGATCGAATCGAACAAATTCCTGGAGTACCACCTGTTATCATAGGCATTGACGTTGATAGATATTCTCAACAACCTTGGAAACCAAGCGCAGCACCCGTACCTATTCTATAGAAGTTTAAAATGCCTGACGTACCTAAGTATGACGGGACAATCTACCCACACGACCATGTGACTGCTTTTACCATCGGAGTGAAGGGCAATGACTTAACAAAACAAGAAATTGAGTCGGTCCAAGTTAAAAAGTTTGGAGAAACACTTACCAAAGGGGCGCTGACCTGGTATTCTCTTCTCCCTGAAAAATCTATTGATTCTTTTGCTGAGCTTGCAGATTCTTTCATAAAGTCACACTCCGGTGCGCAAAAAGTCGAGAAAAGGATGAAGGACATATTTAAAATAAAACAAGGAGACGCGAAACTACTTCGTCAATTTGTAGACAGGTTTCAACGAGAAAGAATGCACCTACCAAGGGTGTCTGATAATTGGGCAGCCATGGCATTCGCAAGTAATCTAAATGATAAAAGCTTAGAATCCACGAGGAAACTCAAGGAAAGCTTGAGAGAATTCCCAGCTACAACGTGGAACGATGTTTATAACGGGTATAGTACTAAACTTCGAATAGAAGAAGATACTATTGCTCGTTCGAAAGATGAAGATTATATCAGATCCAAAAGTTCAGAATCAGACAGGAGATAAGGTAAAAACAAGTAAGATCCTTACTTGGGACCATCGGTACGTGAAACTCGTCCCAGGTTCGAAAATACCAGGTCAGATTATGGACCACCAAGCAGAGATGCGGGCTCGTCCTCATCTAGATCCAGAAGGGATCGAGATGAACGAACTAGAGGTAATGCACGAATTGGGGATCACACCTTCAATCTAAGTACCTCCGAACTAATTTCAGTATTAAGAAATATGGGTGATAAGGTTCGATGGCCCAAAGAGATGAGGTCGAACCCGAATAAGAGGAACCCAGATCTCTGGTGTGAATTCCATAATAATCATGGACATAGAACTACAGATTGCAGATTTTTGCAAGGTGAGGTAGAAAAATTATTGAAACAGGGCTATTTGATAGAATTGTTTAGTGAAAAAGGTAAATACACATACATGAAAAACATGAAGGATCCCCAAAACCTCCATCTCCAAAATGAACCGTCAACGTGATACACAGAGGTCAAGAAGTAAACGGAGTGGTCTGCAAAATGACCACGAAGTTCACAATTACACACGGAAAGTAGGTTCGTGAAAATCTGGAAGCAGACGATATAACCTTCGATTATGCAGATATCGACAGATTAATGCTTCCTCACAATGATGCTCTGGTAATATCCTTACTTTATTCATGACACTAACGTTAAAAGAGTGTTGATTGATCCAGGTAGTTCAATCAATATCATTTTGCTAAGAGTCGTGGAAGAAATGCTATTGGGAAATCAAGTAATCCCCAAGGCACGAGCCATATCAGGGTTTGATAACTCTACAGTTATAACAAAAGGGGAAATTGAACTTAGAACTTATGCTGAGGGAGTAATAAAAAATACCAGGTTCCAAGTCATCGATACTGACATGGCTTATAATGTAATCATGGGAACGCTATGGATCCACGACATGAAAACAATACCCTCCACCTTGCATCAGGTAATTAAATTCCCCTCTGAATGGGGGATTCAACAAACTAGAGGCGATCAACAAACCGCGAGAAATATAAATTCCATGGTACACTACCACAAAAAAGTAGAGGTGGAAGAATCAAAGGATAAGGAAATCTCCCAAGCAGGTGACACCGTCCAAACAGGCATGGAAGAAATTATTGCCCAAATAGGTATGGAAGGTATTACTGCTGAAACAGGTACGAAAGAAAATACTCACAAGAACGTGAATCAAGTCACCACGGAAGATGCATTGGACCACATGGATGTAGATTCCAGACTAGACGTCATTCATGAACCGGAGGAAGAAGAGCACATAAAAAAACTACGGAAGAGCTCGAAGCTGTTCCATTATTTGAACAAAAACCTGAATAGAAAGTGTATATAGGCACGAGGCTGAGCCCCGGTCGAAGAGGTAAGTTAATTGATTATTTAAAGGCTAAAGTAGATTGCTTTGCGTGGTCCCACTCAGATATGACAGGTATCCCACCAGAAGTGATGACTCATAAACTAAATGAAGATCCATCCATCGTACCTGTTAAGCAGAAGAGAAGAAAGCAAGGACCATTCAAGAACCAAGTGGTTGACGAAGAGGTACAAAAACTCTTGAAGATTGGTTCGATACGAGAGGTAACGTACCCTAACTGGCTAGCTAACACTGTCGTAGTACCTAAAAAGAATGGAAAATGGAGAGTATGCGTCGATTATACTGACTTAAATAAAGCATGACCCAAAGATTCATTCCCATTACCACATATAGATCAAATGATTGATGCCACCGCAGATCATGAATTGTTAAGCTTTCTAGATGCGTATTCTGGTTATAATCAGATTAAAATAGATCCTTCAGACGAGGAAAAAACCTCATTTATTACAAATATGGGGACTTATTGTTATAAAGTTATGCCTTTGGTTTAAAATTTGGCTTAAAAAATGATAGAGCCACCTATCAAAGGTTGGTCACCAAGATGTTCCAGGAATATCTGGGAAAAACGATGGAAGTTTACACCGATGATATGCTTGTAAAATCAACACGGGCGGAAGACCATTTCCAGCACCTCTCTATTACCTTTGACATTTTACGCAGGTATAATATGAAGCTGAATCCAGAAAAATGCGCTTTTGGCGTAACATCAGGTAAATTCTTGGGTTTCCTTGTAGAAAATAAGGGAATAGAGGTAAATCCTGATCAAATTAAAGCTATAGAAGAAATACGTGATGTACTTATAAACAAAAAAGAAGTCCAAAGACTAACGGGAAGAATTGCAGCCTTAGGAAGATTTATTTCTAAATATTCCGAGAAAAGTTTTAAATTCTTTGCAGTTCTCAAAAAGCAAAATCGGTTTGAATGGACTGAAGAATGTCAACAGGCTCTCAAAGACCTAAAGCTTATCTTTAAAAACCTCCGTTGCTGTCAAAGCCAAGGGAGGAGGAGAGGATATACGTCTACCTTGTCGTCTCGGAAATTTCTGTAAGTGTAGTATTGGTAAGGGAGAATAAAGGTAAACAATCTCCTATTTATTATGTAAGCAAGACATTACTAGATGCTGAAACTAGATATCCACATCTAGAAAAGTTAGCCTTAGCTCTAATCATGGCATCTAGAAAATTAAGGCCATACTTTCAATGTCATCCAATCACAGTTGTGACCTCGTATCCATTAAGAAACATACTGCATAAACAAGAACTATCAGGAAGATTAGCCAAGTGGGCCATAGAATTAAGTGAGCATGAAATAATATATCAGCCTAGGACTGCAATCAAGTCTCAGATCTTAGCTGATTTTGTCGCTGACTTTAGTAATAGCATTGTCCCTGAAGTGGAAAAAGAGTTACAAGTCTTCAACGATGCTAATCCGGGTCTATGGACTCTATTTACCGATGGATCTTCCAATATAAAAGGTGCCGGCTTAGGCATAGTCTTAATATCACCCGCGGGTGAAAAGACACGACAAGCCATCAAATGTTATCCTATAACTAACAATGAAGCAGAGTACGAAGCTGTTATTGCAGTATTAGAACTCGCACGAGAGCTTTCAATCGAGCAAATCGTAATCAAAAGCGACTCCTAACTGGTAGTAAATCAGATGCAGGGAACTTACATCGCTCGAGAAACTCGGATGCAACAATATCTAGAAAAGGCACGAGAGCTCGTGAGACAATTCAAAACATGAAAGCTAGTACAAATACCCAGAGAGGAAAATGCAGAAGTAGATGCATTAGCTAACCTCGCAGCAGTCGCGGAAGTAACAAACACAGACAATGCAATTGTCTTTCATCTATTCCATTCAGCGATCGACCAGGGTAGAAATGAGGTAACTTTCAATAATTTAACATGGGATTGGAGAAACGAAATCGTAATTTTTTTGCAGAATGGAACCGTACCTGAAGACAAGAAAATAGCTCAAGCACTTCACCGCAAAGCTGCACGGTATTTCCTCATTCGCAACTCATTATATCGCAAGATGTTCGGAGGTCCCCTTGCAAAATGCCTCGGACCTAACCAAACGGAGTTTGTGATTAAAGAAGTCCACGAAGTACACTGTGTAAATCACTCAGGGGAGAGATCCTTAGTGAAAACCCTAATCAGAGCTGTATACTATTGGCCTGGAAGAAGAGGCCGAGAACTTCGTATCCAAGTGCGATAGGTGCCAAAGGTTTACCAATAACATGCATTGACCATCGGAATTATTGCACCCAATAATATCTCCATGGCCCTTCATGAAATGGGGTATGGACATGGTGAGACCTCTTCCCACAGCTAAAGGACAGGTACAGTTTGTGCTCGTGCTAACCAACTATTTTACAAAATGGGTAGAGGCAGAAGCGTTCAAACAGGTGAGAGAAAAGGAAGTTAAAAGTTTCTTATGACGAAACATAATATGCCTCTTTGGGATACCAAAGGAGATCATGTGTGATAATGGCCCACCATTCATAGGCTCACAAATCATAGAATTCTTCGAAAGCTGGCAAATTAAATGGATCACTTCAACGCCATACCATCCCGTGGCTAATGGTCAGGTTGAGTCAACGAATAAAGTCATCATCAAAAGGTCAGACTGTTGTAACTAAAAACAGTTACAACATATAACAGTTACAAAATCTTTGTACTCATATAATTGTTATCAAATAAAACAGTTACGGATGTAAGAGCATTTCCCTCATGCTTATTGAAAACTGTTATAAAACAAAAACAGTTACGGGTGAAAACCCCAACTTGAATAAAAACTGTTACGAATGAAAAACAATTGCTCTCTTGTATTAACTCGAAAAACTGTTACATACGAAAAACAGTTACAAAATACAAGTGTATATCAAATCTGTTAAAAGAAAATAGTTGCAACATGAGTTTTAGACGATAATCAAATACACGTAAAATGTTGTGAAAGTTCAAACAAAAAAAAAACTTTCCTCAGAAACATTCTTAAACATGTGAACAATTCCTATCACTCTATTGTATTATTACACCTTTATGAAGTTGAGACGTCTTCTTCATTAAGTGTCAATAAAAAAAGGGTCCTCTTTCATGAATTATGCCTACTACAAAAAGGCACACATTTAATATGACACCTTGCCTATTACGAAAAGGTACGAGTAATTTAAAGCATTCTATATGCAAAACTCAGAGGTAAAACTAAAACCTCGAAAAATAAAGCATGCAAAAGACTTAAAGAGTGAAACAAAAACTCAACGGAAAACAAAAGTCATACTTGCATTAATATATTAAACAGCTAAGTAAAAACTAATTATTAACTTATACTTAGCCGTATAGATTTTTTTATACATTGAGGTGCCCCTAAGTTTTCATTGGGGACTTTAAAGAGATCAAAATTCACCCCCGATAGGACTGGGGGTAACCACCAATTGAGACAAAAAAAGAAGAAGGGGAGGAACCAACTTCTTAAACTTCATCAAGAGGGGGGTTGACTTCACTAGTAGAAGGAGCAGGAGCGGCTTGGGATGAAGAGACTTGAGCAGCAAGAGCCTCACCTTCAGTTGAAGAGAGATTCTGACCTTGTTGACCCTTCTCAATGGACTCCTTGATTTTTGCAATTTCAGCATTAATGTCGAAATTCTCTTGGCTCATTTCAATCAATGTGTCGAGGCGAGAGTTCATATACGCCCAACTAACATTGAAAGCTGCCCTGTCTTCAAGAGCTTCGTAATCCTTCTCCCATAGCATAACTTCAGCTCTTAGTTCATCCCTCTCAGTCACAACAACATCATTAGAGGACCTTAAAGGAGCGAAAGACTTTTCCAGGAATTGAACTTTCTCCAAAGAGTTGCGGAGATCCTCCTGGGTCTGAGTAAGATAGTGCACTACTTTGCCCGAATACTCCTCCTTTTGGTCTAGTAAGGCCTTCAAACTCCTGACCTCTTCAGAGGCACGAGACAGCTGCTCCGCGAATGAGGACTCTTGGACGCTCTTATCCTTATCTGCCTGATCAGAGGATGCCTTCTCCACAGCCAACTCTGCCGTCATGACCCTCACCTGCTGCTCCAAGGTACATTTTTCTTCTTCTACAGCCTCCATGTCGAGCCTTAAGCTTACATACTGTTCCTTCCAGTTACCTGCTTCAGCATGCCACTCCTTTACTTCCTGCTCCGTACGAAAAATCCTTTTCATAAGCTCCGTGCCAATAAGTTTGATCTGCAAAAGATAGCCAATTAGATATGGTAAATACATGTCCAAAAATGAACACAAGAAAATGCATTTTACCTTTAAAGAAGTATGCACGATTTCATTAGCCCATGTAAGGGAACTGTGGTTGGCCACTTAGCTCTCTCTGTCGGTCCTATCAACGGTTTCAACCACACATCAGGCTGGCCAGACTTTTTAAAGAGACTACCCTCTGCTGGAACTTCTATAATCACTTGCCTCATCTCTCCGCTAGAAGACCCTACTTCTGTAACAGAAGGCACGGAAGCAGGTAGAGATGCAGGAGCCACGGGCGAGAAATTCTGAGGGGCCAAAAAATCCACGGGAGAAGGAGAAACGACAGGAGCAGGGATAGCCACGGGAGCAAGAGAAATAACTAGAACAATTGAAGGGAGTTCTCTAAGAGAAGGAGAGAAAATAGCCAAGAGAGCTTCATCAGCAACAGAATCAAAGCCTTCACGGAACAATTGGCCAGCAGATTCACAAATGGGAGAGGGAGTAGCATCCTTGGAGGCAGAAAGTCCATCTTAAGGCACAAAAGGCACAATGACAGGTGTAGACTCGTCGTCTGAGACCACCTTCCTTCTGCGTGACCTATGGACCAAAATGCCCTCCTCTTCCTCCTCTTCTCCCGAGGTCCTTGATCCACCTGCTTTTCTCTTTGATGAAGAAGAGCCTGAAATGATCTCCTGGGCCTGAGCCAGGGATAATTTGGGAACAGACGCGGATGCATAAACTCCACGAGCAGGAAACCCTGCCAAAACGAAAGGGTTAAATAATTCTCAAAGGAATAAACAAGTACAAACAAAAACTTCACTTACCATGAGTCTTAGCTCTTCAACCAAACCTCTCAGAGAGGTACTTCCATGAATATTCTTCTAACAGAGCGATTAACAAAAAGCTTTTCTACCCAATCTCTGAAACCGGAGACAGTCTCAAAAGTTCCCATGATTGCTGCAAAAATAAGAAACAACTGCAATATTGATAAAATATTTAAAGCAAAAAAGCAAGGAATGTGAGCAAAAATGTACTCACGTGCAAAATTCCACTTCTCAGGGAAGGGAAGATTCTCTTCACCTACTAAACCAGCAGTAGGACCAACAACATATCGAAGAAACCAACCTCGATCCTTATCATCTTCAGAAGTCACTAACACCCTTTTACTCCTAGCAGCTAGGGTAAAAATTCTCAGAGGAACAACATTGGGGAATAAAGGTGAATAAGATGATGAAAGGTAAAGGGGATCAAAGCTAAAGTATCCAAATATCTAAGACATGCAACGACTCGCCATACAAGAGGACCGACTTGTCCCAAGAAAATTTTGAAAAATCGAGAGAACACGATGATTACTGGGTCAATGGGAGTCTTGAACCCTAATGTAAAGGGATAGTTATAAACAAAAGAATGCCCCGTCTTCTAAGACGTTATTCTTTGATTACTGTTTGGAACGATTACAAGAAAATCAGAACTCCAATAACAGTCCCTACGTATAAGAGGAATTAAACCTTCAGTGAGTTGGGTAGGGTATTTGTCAACACTATCAAGAGACGACAATGAAGAAACCTGATCTCTAAGGGCCTGACTGTCCCTAGCAAAGGTGAACTCCGCAGGTACTATTTCATCAACCCTCAGTTCGTGCAAAGGTTCGTGAAGTTCTCTACCTTTGGAGGAAGATCTAGAAGCCCTAGCCCTCGGAGAAGTTAAAGACCTAGAAAAGGCAGGAGAAGTAATTTGAGAAGAGGAAGAACCCCTTGAAGGAGTAGAACCTAAACTCCTAAACCTGCCATCTCTCCTACTCCGTGTTGGAGTAGAATAGGGAGTCAACTCATCAACATTTATGACTCTCTTAGATTGGTTTGAAGAAGACATATCTACAAAGGCAAGGAAAAAGTTCCTTACAAATAAAGTTTGAAAGTCAGAAGTTTTTCGTGAAAGAGAAGAAAAAAGGGTATTTATACTCGAAGACAACCGTCAAAAATGGAAAAAACAATGATGTGAAAGCCATAATTGAAGATGTCACTTCGTGACTGATGCCAGCCGAAAGAAAACCCTAAAAGACGCTGAACAATTGCAGAACCAATCTGGGAATGCCACATGACATAAGCATTAAATGGAAGTGACAAGTGACGCTTACGTACAGAAAAAGATGCAATGATTCGAGTGAAGCGGCGGCAAAATATTCCCTCCATAAATGAGTATCCACTTACCAAATATTAAATTAATAAATATATGGTAAGTGGGGGACTATCTGTATTGGTAAAAAAGAGCTTCACACGTGTAATAAATCTTGATGAATCAGCAGCCTACGTGGAGCAATGAAGATACGACAGCTGCACGGGACTCTATGAAGAGGTAAGAGGTAAAGAGGCACGACAAATCACACCCACGGGCTAATTAGCTACGGAAGTCTCAACCTGATTGAGAAGATGAAGAGACACGGTGAAAATGTATCTGGGCAGAATAAAGGGCAGATTCAGAGATCTTCAAATTAGTGATCCACACGTTACACAACAATCACGAAACAGTTACGGTTGATCATTGTAACGTTACATTAATGTCATAATTAGTCATTAATGCTCAATCACTGAAAAGGGTAAACGTTACATTAGGAGATTCCCTATATAAGGGAGTAACATATAACATGTAAGAGGACACATTGGAATTACTATTGCAATACACTTACTTTTTGTGCATCTTACTACTTTCCATTTACGAGTTTACTTACAATTATTAGCTTATTCTTTGGTTATCAAAAACCCGTGTTCTTCCTAAAATAGCTTTAGGCAAAGAATCCAATTCTTTGGTTAAATAGTACCACCTCGTAGTCTCAAAAGTAAATATATAGGGAGAACTCCCGAGGAACCGCCTCGTAGTCTCAAAAGTAATTGTGCAGGGAGAATTCCTGAGGAACTTCCTCGTAATCTCAAAAGTAAATGTGTAGGGGGGTCTCCTAGGATGCCATCCCGTAGTCCCAAAGTAAATACACAACTCAAACAAAATGAAGATAACATTTACAGTAAGAAAACCTACAGTTTAGACTAAGTACAAGTCAAGAAAAGGAACAGGAATCCGCTAACACATGATGCAAAGAGTTCAGATAAGCAATTAAGGCACGTAGACATGATATTCTAGGCTAACAAGATAACTACACTTGCTAGTATACTCAAATAAGATGAAAACAGGTTATTACTCAGTAAAAATCAGGTTTCTCAACAAGTAGCCCGCGAACGCACTCGTCACGTCGCGTACACGGTGCTCACACATCATAACAACATCAAATCCTAAGGGGATTTCCCCACACAAGGTTAGGCAACCCAGTTACCTCGAACCAAACTCAATTAATCGGTAATAATGCCTTTTCCACGATTATCTGACTTCGAATGATCCAAATCTAGCCAAAAACAACTTCATATCATAAATATAACTATGAGAAACTAATCTAGTTAATGAAATCAAATCTAAAGCAATAAATTTGAAAATCGCCCTAAAACGTCTCCTTATGCACATGTCTCGAAATCTAGTAAAACTCACAAAATATGAACACCCATTCACTCACGAGTTCACTCATACCAAAATTATCCAAATTCGATGTCAATATCTCAATCAAAACCTAAAATCTTAGTTGAAGAACTTCTTCCCATTTTCCCAAATTTTCCACCCAAATCCGAAATTAAATGATGAAATCAACCATAGATTAGGAATTTAACCATAAAGAAGTTAAGAATCGTTAACCAAAAGCTTTCTCTAAAAATTCTTCAAATAATCGCCCAATCCGAGCTCTCAAAGTCCCAAAATTGAAAATGGGATAAATGGCCCTTTTTCTGCCCAGCGATTTCGCATCTGTGCGCCTAGGATCGCACCTGCGATGCCGCACCTGTGAAAATTCCATTGCAGGTGCGGACTTAACTTACATCCCCTAGGTCCGCAACTTTGATAAAGGTGGCTACACCTGCGGGCAGTGGTCCGCTTCTACGGTTTTCCTCCGCTCCTGCGGTTCCTCTAGCACATCTGCCGGTATCGCAGATGCAGCATTTCCCTCGCACCTGCGGCCCCTGGAAACTCCTCTTATTTCCGATTCTGCGCCTGGCCTCATGCACATGCAACCCTGCATATACGGGGGAAGCGATAAATAGCGGATCGAGGCTATAACTCTCAAAATAACCGGCCGAGTCGTTACATCCTCCCCCTCTTAAAACAATCGTTCTTCCTCAAACGAGTATAGAGACATACCTGAAGTGGTGAAAATATGAGGATAACGGTTGCACATATCCTGATCGATCTCCCATGTCTCCTCCTCGAACGGCTGATCCCTCAACTGAACCTTCACGAAAGCAATGTTCTTTGACCTTAGCTTTCAAACCTGCATGTCCACAATAGCCACTGGCTCCTCAACATAGGATAGATCCTTGCACAACTGGACTGAGCTGAAATCCAAAACATGAGATGGATCACTATGATACTTCCAGAGCATAGAAACATGAAATACTGGATGAACTCCTGCTATGCTGGGAGGTAAGGCAAGCTCATAAGCAACCTCCCCAACTCGCCGCAACACCTCAAAGGGACCAATAAACCTTGGGCTCAGCTTTCCCTTTTTTCCGAACCTCATGACGCCCTTCATAGGCGAAGCCCGGAGTAAGACCCGCTCTCCAACCATGAATGCAACATCGTGAACCTTCCGGTCTGCATGAATCTTCTGTCTAGATTGGGCTGTTAAAAGTCTATCCTGGATCACCTTAGCCTTCTTCAAAGCATCCTAAACCAAGTCTGTATCCAATAGTCTAGCCTTGCCCGGCTCAAACCATTCCATATGAGACTGACGCCGCCTACCATACAGAGCCTCATACAGCGCCATCTGAATGCTGGACTGATAGCTATTATTGTAGGCAAACTCTGCAATTGTTAAGAACTGGTCCCAAGAACCTCCAAACTCCATCACACACGCCTGAAGCATATACTCTAGTATCTGAATAGTGCTCTCGGATGGTCCATCCGTTGAGGGTGAAATGCTGTGCTCAGCTCCACTCGAGTACCTAACCCATGCTGTACGGCCTTCCATAACCATGATGTAAACTTCGTACCCCGGTCAGAGGTGATAGATACTGGTACGCCATGAAGCCTGACAATCTTGAGGATATAAACTCGAGCCAGTTGCTCAGAAGAATAAGTAGTCATCACAGGAATGGAATAAGATGACTTGGACAGCCTATCCACAATCACCCAAACTGCATCAGACTTCTTCTGATTCCGTGGGAATCCAACAACGAAATCCATACTGATCCGCTCCCATTTCCACTCCGGAATCTCTAACTTCTAAAGCAACCTACCTGACCGTTGATGCTCATACTTTAACTGCTGGCAATTTAGACACCGAGATACATACTCTATTATATACTTGTTCATTCTCCTCCACCAATAATGCTGCCTTAAGTCCCGATACATCTTCGCGGCACCCAGATGAATGGAGTATCGCAAACTATGAGCTTCTTGGAGAATCAAATCACTCAAACCATCTACATTGGGCACATATAGCCTATCCTGCATCCTCAATGCACCATCATCCCCAATAGCGACCTCCTTAGCATCACCGTGCTGGACCGTGTCCTTAAGGACAAGTAGATGGGGTTCATCATACTGACGCTCCCTGATATGATCATAAAGAGAAGACGAGAGACTACACAAGCCAATACTCGACTCGGCTAAGGTCTGAACATCCAACACCATGGGCCTCTCTGCTTCTGGTAGATATGCTAAGCTCCCCAAACTCTCTGCCCAGCGACTCAAAGCATCGACCACCACATTGGCCTTCGCCGGATGGTACAGAATGGTGGTATTATAATCCTTAAGCAGCTCTAACCACCTCCGCTGACGCAAGTTAAGATCCTTCTGCTTGAACATATGCTGCAAACTCCGGTGATTGGTGTAGATCTCACAAGGGATACCGTACAAATAGTGCCGCCATATCTTCAAGGCATGAACAATAACTGCTAGCTCAAGTTCGTGGAAATGATAGTTCTTTTCATGCAACTTCAATTGTCTGGAAGCGTAGACAATCACCCTACCATCCTGCATCAACACCGCACGGAGACCAATCTATTACGCATCATAATATACAGTATAATACCCCAAACCTGAAGGCAATACCAATACTAGGGTCGTAGTCAAAGCTATCTTGAGCTTCTAAAAGCTCTCCTTGCACTCCTCTGTCCACTTGAATGGATCACCCTTCTGGGCCAGCCTTGTCATAGGTGTTGCAACAGATGAGAAACCCTCTACAAATCGACGGTAATACCATGCCAAACCTAGAAAACTCCGGATCTTTGTAGCTGATGACGGTCTGGGACAACTCTGCATTGCTTCCACCTTCTTTGGATCCACCTTGATCCCATCACTCGATACTATATGACCCAAGAATTCCACTGAGTCTAGCCAAAACTCACACTTCAAATTTTTTGCATATAACTTCTTTTCTCTCAAAGTCTTGAGTACAGTCCTCAGGTGCTGCTCATGATCCTCCAGGGTCTGGGAATACACCAGAATATCATCAATGAATACGATGACGAAAAAGTCAAGATAATGTTGAAACACAGTTTGCATCCAGTGCATACAAGCTGTTGGGGCATTAGTCAGCCCAAATGACATCAATAGGAACTCGTAGTGATCATACCGAGTCCTAAAAGTAGTCTTCGGGATATCTGGCTCAACCTTCAACTGATGATAGCCTAAATGTAAGTCAATCTTGGAAAATACCCTAGAACCCTGTAACTGATCAAACAAGTCATCAATACGAGGTAATAGACACCTGTTCTTCACTGTAAGTTTGTTCAGCTGTCGATAATCAATGCACATACGCATAGAACCATCCTTCTTCTTCACGAACAATACCGGAGCACCCCAAGGTGATACACTGGGCCGGATGAATCCCTTATCAAGAAATTCCTGTAACTGCTCCTTCAACTTCTTCATTTGAGGAGGAGTCATACGATATGGAGTAATAGAGATGGGCCGAGTGCCTGACAACAAATCAATGCCAAAATCAATATCTCAGTCGGGTTGCATGCTCGAAAGATTAGATGGAAATACATCTGGAAAGTCCCTCGCTATTGGAACTAACTCAACTATAGGGGTATCCATACCGACATCTCTCACATAAGCTAGATAAACGTCACACCCCTTCTCAACCATTCGTTGAGCTTTAAGAAAATGAAATAACTTTACTGGGAGTATACTCTAAGGTATCATCCACTCTAATCACAGTAAATCTATCATAGCCAGCATCACGATATTGGCGTGACAATCAAGAATAGCATAATGGGGCGACAAACAGGCCATGCCCAAGATAACATCAAAGTCTACCTATAATGACCCTACCGGTCTTTTCGAGAGTTTAACCCCGTTTCTGCTTCATTATATGTGTTTCAGCTTCATTAGGTTGTGTTGGATTGGTTGGCTCGAGATCGGAGCGATTTTTGAGAGAAATGAGACACTTAGTCTCTTATCTTGGTTCAATAGTGGAAAAAGTCAATCAAAAGTTGACTTATTGGTAAATGACCTTGGGTTGCGAATTTTATGGTTCGGATAGCTTTGTTGAGTGATTTGGCACTTAGGAGTGTGTTCAGAATGAAGTTTGGATGTCTGATGTAGAATAAGCTTGAATTGGCGAAAGTTGGTTTTTGGCGATTTCCAGTCGGTAAGGGAAAATAGGCTATAAGGGTCGGAGTGAAATTCCGACAGTTGGAACAGGTTTGTAATGTCATTTTGGATATGTGTGCAAATTTTTAGGTCAATCGGATGTGTTTTGGATGGTTTCGGCATCTTTGGCGAAATATAGAAATTTCAAAGTTCATGGGCTTGAATTTGATGTGATTTTGGTGTTTTTGCGTTGTTTTTGGTGTTTTGAAGGCTCGACTAAGTTTGAATGATGTTATGGGATATGTTGAAAGGTTTGGTTGAGGTCCCGAGGGCCTCGGGTGTATTTCGGATGCTCAAACGGACATTTTTGGTCTTTGGGAGATTGCTGGTTTTTCTGGTGTTTTAGCAGCAGTGATTGTTCATTGCGATTGCGTGAGTTCATCCGCGATCGCGTAGAGTAAGTGAAGGCCAGGTAGATTTTGTGAATTGCAATCACGTATGTAGGAGTGCGATCGCGTAGTGTGATCAGTCTTGGTCACTACGTTTTCATGGTGATGGTTGCGTTCACATAGTAGAATTGGAGTGGCAGTGTGGTGCTGGAACTTGCTCTATGCGATCGCATAGAGCTGGTCGAGATCGCATAGTATTGAGAAGTGGTTCTTCGCGATCGCATAGGTCTTTCTGCGATCGCATAGGGTTAGTTTGGTTGGGCAGCATTTTTGTTCTTCGCGATCGCATGCCTTCTTCCGTGATCGCACAGAGTAAAAGTCTGGGCAGACAGTTTAAGTTCTAATTTTGGGGGTTCTTGGCCATAACTCATTTTGCCATTTGAGAGCTCGGGTGAATGATATTTTGGACAAGATTTTCAGTGGGATTCTTGTGGTAAGTTTTCTTCAACCATTTTTGGTTCAATTTCATGAATTTGTCTTGATTTTCACCATGCAATTTGAGGAATTAAGTAGAAAATTTGGGGAAAATGGGAGGAAGAATTTGGAAATTCTCTTGGTGATTTGAGTGGGAAATTGTGTTCCAATTTTGATGTTCTTTGTATGTACGGACTCGTGGGAGGTTAAGGATTCTTGTGATGTAATTTCTATCGGATTCCGAGACATGGGCCTGAGGGCCAAATTTGGCATATTTCGGGAGTTGTGCCCAGTTTTGATAGTTTTCGATTGGGGTTCATCTCCCTAGCATATTTTGATGTTATTGATCTGATTTTGATTAGATTCGGAGCATTTGGGAGCCAATTCAAGGGGCAAGCGCATCGCGGAGTAGCTTTTGGGGTGTTTTGAGGTGAGTAACGATTGTAACTCTAAACCTGAGGGTATGACAACCCGGTATTCATATTTGATATTGTGTGGTAAATAAGGTGACGCACATGCTAGGTGACGAGTGTGGGGGCATGTACCGACAGGGATTGTGACTTGGTCCGTCCCGTAGCGACTATTAAACCGCGTATTCAATTTGAAACTTTATGATATCCTGTATTTTAGAAATTTATACTTTTTATGGGTTGTGAGCCATGTTTGGGACCTCGTGCGACCTGTTTAGACCCTTAGGGTTATTTTCCATGATTAGGACCTTTTGGCTACCTGTTTAGACCCTCAGAGGTACTTTTACACTATTCTTACACTATCCTGATAAACAATTGTGAACTCAGTCATGTTTTCGACTTCTTGTTATTTTCACTGTTATCACACTACTTTGAAAACTCTGAAAAAGTATTTTGGGCTGAGACTTGTGAGTTGAGATGAATTGCCCAAGTGGCTTGTGATGGTGACCGAGTCAGGCCGAGAGCCGAGTATTTGAGGATGACTATGGATCGAGCTGCACGCCGCAACAATGTATATGTGTTAGGCCGAGCGCGGAGTATATGAGGGAAGTTATGAGTATATATGTAGTGAGGCCGAGAGCCGAGTATGTGAGTATGAGGGCAGTTATGTGTATATATGTAATGAAGCTGAGGGCCGAGTATGAGAGGATAGTTATGGATCGGGCTGCACACCACAATAATATATACATTATATATGTGGATCGGATTGCACGCCACATCAATATACATTATATATGTATCGGGCTGCATGCCGCAGCAATATATATATATATGGATCGGGATGCATGCCGCAACAATATAGCGCTTGGGCTGAAGGAGCCCCTCCAAGAGTCTGTACACCCCTAGTGAGAGTAATAAACTATTATATGGATCGGTCTGCACACCGCAGCAATATAGATTATATATGGATCGAGCTGCGCAGTGCAACAACATACACACACACACACACACATATATAGACACACACACACACACATACGTATGGGAGCGGGCTGCACGCTGCAGCAGTTGTTATATGGTACCTGATGAGTGAGAGTGCTGACTGTGAGCATTGACTTATGAGAGTAGAGTCACGAGTGACTGAGAGGCTTCCCTGAGAGGTTTTGTTGTGAGTGATACTGTGCCCAAGAGGCTTATATTTTATAAAACCACTATTTTTTTGTTCACTCTTCTTAACACTTAGCCTCTGATGATAAATGTTTTTATACGAGATTTTAAATGGAAACTAGAGTTTTATGAAATACTCAGAAATGTAAATTCCTGACTTGATTTACTTATTTCCACAGTCACTTATTATATGGATTTTCATGATTTATAAATGCTCATCACTACACTCATGTTTTTAGATACTTTGGTTACTTACTGAGTTGGCGTACTCACGTTACTCCCTGTACCTTATGTGCAGATTCAGGTACCGGGGCAGAGCAATAGTTGAGCTAACCCATTTGGAGCATTGTTCGGAGATTGTGAGGTAGTTGCTCGGCGTCCGCAGCCTACCCTTTCTCCTTCCTACTCTATCATTTGTACTTTACATTCCCAGATTTGTTGTAGTAGAGGATTTGCATTAGACTGTATCACTTCTTAGATGCTCATGACGGTTGACTCCATATATTGGGACTGTGCTTAGATGTTCTAATAATTTTTATTGCATTTGAAATGCTTAAGACATAGAATTATTATGAAAATTGCGGATATTTGATGTATTAAATGGAAAATTATTTTTATTATTTATATTGAATTGGCTAGCTTAGTATCACGATAGGCACCATCACGACCAGTTTAGTTTTGGGGTCGTGACAAGTTAGTATCAGAGCGCTAGGTTACATAAGACTCAACGGTCATGAGCAAGTTTAGTAGTGTCTTGCGGATCGGTATGGAGACGTCTGTACTTATCTTCGAGAGGCTGCAGAACCCTTAGGAAAATTTCATATTCTTGAATTCTTGTCGTGAAAATCCATTCTATTCAGCCAAGAGCGTAACTCCTGAATTCCTTCCATGTATTTGAATGCGCCCGAGAGCGCTTGGTATCAGCTGTGCATCGATGGATTGTGACTTCCATGGATGAGATGTGATTGTGGCATGTTGGTAATGGGTCAGTCTGGAAGACTTGAGGCCGGATTCATTCTGTGGCTTGAGTGCTGAGATTTCATGTGTGGGCACATGTATTTGGGGACTTATATGTCTGTTGATGTCCTTGTTGACAGGACTTTGTGGCTGGATGCCTATGTGGTGAGTGTGGTTTGATGATTATATGTGTTCAGACTGTGATTTCTGACAAAAGGAGTGGCTGGGAATGTGGCAAGGACTATGGAGTGTTTCATTCTGTCTTGATTTGGTATATGGATTCGAGTTGTGAGTGTATTACAAGACTTCTCATGTTGTTAGTTGTGGAGCGAAGCAGATCTTTCTGTTGAGTTATGAGTTCCTGGTGATGTCTTTTGGGCCAATCATTGACCCGGTAGAGTTTGTGTAATTGATTAACGATGTATTCTAGCCGTATCAGCACTCTTTTGTTATTGTATTCGTTGATGGAATCCTGGCATATACGCATAGCCAGGAGTAGCATATTCCTATGTTTCATCACATTTTGCCCATTTTCTGGATATGCCCCGTGAGTCTTCAGTTACATATGTTCATGTGTCGACTCCGGTGGGCGATACTATTGTTGTGGACCGTGTCTATCGGTCGTGTGTGATATCTATTGGGGTTCTGGAGACCCGAGTGGACCTACTATTACTCAGCATAGTCGATTTTGATGTGATATTGGGCATGGACTGGTTGTCTCCATGTCATGTCATTCTTCATTGTCACGCTAAGACCGTGACCTTAGCTATGCCAGGTTGTCCGAGGGTTGAGTAGAGAGGTTCTTCTGATTAGGTGCCTAGCAGGGTGATTTCCTACATGAATGCTCAGCGTGTGGTTGAAAATGGGTGTTTATCGTATCTGGATTTTGTAAGGGATGTCAGTGGTGCTATTGATTCGGTTCCTGTGGTCCGTGACTTTCCGGACGTGTTTGCTGTAGACCTGCCAGGTATGTCACCTGACATGGATATTGATTTGAGTATTGACCTGGCGCCGGGCACTCAGCCTATTTCTATTCCACCTTATCGTATGGCACCAACGGAGCTAAATGAGTTAAAGGAGAGGCTTCAGGGACTCCCAGATAAGGGATTCATTCGGCCTAGTGTGTCACCTTGGGGTGCACCAGTGTTGTTTGTGAAGAAGAAGGATGGTTCTATGCGCATGTGTATTGATTAGCGGCAGCTGAACAGGGTTACGATGAAGAATCAGTATCCCTTGCCTTGTATATATGACTTGTGTGATCAGTTGCAGGGTGCCAGGGTATTTTCCAAGATTGTCTTGCGTTCCGGCTATCATCAGTTGAAGATTCGGGGGCCAGACCTTCCGAAGACTGCTTTCAGGACTAGATATGGTCATTATGAGTTTCTGGTTATACCATTCGGGCTGACCAATTCCTTAGCAGATTTTATGCACTTGATGCACCGTGTATTCTGGCCTTATCTGGATTCTTTCATCATCGTGTTTATTGACGACCTCTTGGTGTATTCCCAATCTCGGGAGTATCATGAGCAGCATTTGAGAGTTGTACTTCAGACCTTTAGGGAAAAGAGATTGTATGCAAAATTTTTGAAGTGTTAGTTCTTCCATCAGCGTCGGGTTCTTATACCGCATATTATGATGCCTCGATGGTAGGCTTTGTTTGTGTTTATATGCAGGAGGATGTAGTGATTGCGTGATAGTTATGATCTTTGAAAGTGTAGAGAGAGATATCAGTTTGAGGCTAAGCCGACATGGGTATCTCCTATGGGTTGTCCTGGGGTGTGTGATCCTTATGTTGTTCGGTAGTAAGTTCTCTTCTACCAGTAAATGATATATGTTATAATTGGGTTTAGAACGCTTGTGGAAGTTGGCATGACTATTTCAATGGTAAATGCGAGATTTGCAGATGACTTGAGCTGTTAGACGGGTTGTGTTATTATGGGCATTGTGAGTTATTGTTTGTCTTGATCGTTGGCTTTGAGCCAACTGGGGGAGTCTGTTAATGATAAGTTGATTGCACGATTAGGTGCTGTATGGTTTTAGTTCGAGGTATATTGGAGGATCAGTTATGGCGTGTAGAGGTGGAGTCTGGGGATGACTCGAGTAATGGAAATTCTTCGATACAAGTTGTAATGTACTCTATTGGGTGGATGGGTTCGATTTAATGATTGAGTATTAGGGATGTGCTATGTATTCGAGAGGTGGAATTGAGATCAGATATAGTAATTTGTGCGCTTCATGGACTTCGAGACTGAGAGTTCTCATAAACAGGTTATTTTGTGGTAGTGAACTGTGAAGATGCGAGCAAAGCTAGTCGGATGTTAGTATGTACCATGATTCAGCCATTGTGAACTTTTTGGTAACTTATCTATCTGTTGTGGGTGACCAGAGTTGATTCAGGGTTATTGGTAGGCCCGTATGAGTGTGTGTTCTGCACCGAGTCGGAATTGCTGACTCCGAATTTCTATTTTTGAGGAATGTACCATTTGATTGTGATTGAGTTTATTCATGTTCTGGGGTGCTCTACGAGCTGCCCTTCAGTGTTGCAAGGCGTGGTGATTGTTAGTTATATGCACTTACGATGCAGGTTTATTTGGGCTTTATAGCAGGATCTGAGTAAGGTAAGTATTTGGGTATTGCGAGATTGAGGCGTATTGATTATGCACTTTCTGATTCGTATAACATGGTATCATCCGGTTTCCCCATGGTTATTGCAATGCACTTTGAGTACTTGATGTCGAATTTCAAACGGTTATTGATTTTGGGCAAGGTGGCTCGTAGTATTTCATGTGGACCAGCGTTTGGATGAGATCACACAGTGTAGCGGAGGTTATGTAGGGGTATGACCTTTTGTATTGGATTCGTGTGTATCGATATTTGCGATGTGTGCCAGACTTTTAGCATGATTTTGTGATGGTAATTGTTAATGGCGGGATAATCCTCCCGTGTGAATCTTTCATATAATTTGATTACTTTGGAATGTTGCTATTAAGTGCACGAGTTGCACAAGTTATGGCTTCGAATTTTATCGATGGGTCATGTCATCAGAGTGGTCGTGTTGGATGAGAAGAGGTCATTGGACCTTGAATAAATATCGTCAGAAGTGTCTACATCATAGTTGGAAGGATAAATATCGGGAGTCAGCTTAGAAATATGCTATATTTCCTGTTTGGGAATGGGGAGCTTCATGTCTGACTGATCGAACGAATGGTTGTTAGTTTCTACGTGTTTCTTTCATCATCGGCAGTATATGAAAGTGTTAGAGCGAGGCATTTCTTGATAAGAGGTTATGTACCGGTATTGAGTTGTTCTGAGCAGTTATTGTGGTTAAGAGTTATCACTATAAGTGTTTGAGTCATGCGGTGTATTATGTGATTTCATTTGGGGTGCATATATGGCTTGATCCAGCATGTTTAGACTTGTTCAGTTTATAGTTGTGGAATTTTGATCTTGTATATTACTTTAGAAGTGGAAATTTGGTTCTAAGGGTTATGTGTCAGGTTGAATTTTGAAATTTCAACTGTGCTGTGTTATTGGACCTATATGGGATAGGGTGACGTGGGATCACCCCGAGTATGTGCATGGTAGGCTACGCGGAAGCTAAATGTTGTTGGAGAACAACTCTTGGCACGTTCGAGGACGAACGTAGGTTTAAGTGGGGGAGGATGTAATGACCCTGCCAGTCGTTATGAGAGTTTAGTCCCATTTCCCCCATTTCTGCTTCATTATATGTGGATCAGCTTCATTATGTTCTGTTGGATTGGTTGTCTTGCGATCTGAGTGATTTTTGGACAGAAATGAGACACTTAGTCTCTTATCTTGGTTCAATAGTGGAAAAAGTCAATCGAAAGTTGACTATTGGTAAACAAGCTCAGATTGCGGATTTTATGGTTCGGATAGCTTTGTTGAGTGATTTGGGACTTAGGAGTGTGTTCAGAATGAAGTTTGGATGTCCGGTGTAGAATTAGTCTTAAATTGGCGAAAGTTAGTTTTTGGCGATTTTCGGTCGGCAGGGGAAAATAGGCTATCGGGGTCGGAATGGAATTCCGACAGTTGGGGAAGGTTCTTAATGTCATTTTGGATATGTGTGCAAATTTTCAGGTCAATCGGATGTGTTTTGGATGGTTTCGGCATCTTTGGCGAAATTTAGAGATTTTAAAGTTCATGGGCTTGAATTTGATGTGATTTTGGTGTTTTTGCATTGTTTTTGGTGTTTCGAAGGCTCGACTAAGTTTGAATG
>MDKI01109620.1:0-41862 GCA_005239505.1 Nicotiana paniculata
TAGTCACTAGTCACTTCTAAACCATTTCTTAAGTTCCTCACATGTTGTTAATCCTTTCTTTTTCTGCAACTAAACCATCACTGTGTTTGTCGTGTATTTAATATGCTAATTCTTAGAAAAAATAAAAGAAAGGAAGGAAACAATAGAAGTTCATTAAGGTTTTATAGCTAATTCATTGATACAATGTATAAAGACGATTCCTTTGTCCCAATAGAGTTCTATTTTCTTTCATGGATTATCCCACTAGTGCACATTTCTAAAGATTGAAGCTTCCAGGGGTCGGGCAGGTGGGGTTTTGGATTAGGGCGAATTAGGAGGACATTGAGTCATGAAAATTGGCCCAGTTCGGATTTAGCCTTAACAACCTTCTCTTCTTTTATGTTTTTTTGTAGAATTAGCCACTTTAGACTCAAATTTAATTTAAATGTATTTCTTGGCTAGCCTATGTATTTATTTTATCTAATGATGGACCCGTGAAATTAATTCATTCATTAACCTACGAATGCAATTTTGATTTTTTAGAAGATGCATTTAATAATGTAACAAAATCCTAAAAATGCAGTTTAAACCTAAAATGGCACGAAATGAGAAATGTGATAACTTTTTTATGATTTTTTTCTATAATTTTAAAGTAGTAAACATGCATGAAATGCAACTAAATAAAGAAAAGTTCCTAGAATTTATTAATTTTTTTTTTTGATTATTTTTAGGAGTAATTTCCATGCGGGGCAAAAATTGGGTGTTCATATGGCTCCTCCTGAGTTGAGTGATTTGAAGGAGCAGTTGCAGGAGTTGCTTGATAAGGGTTTCATCAGTCCCAGTGTATCACCTTGGGGTGCTCCGTTATTATTTGTGAAGAAAAAGGATGGTTCGATGCGCATGTGTATTGATTACCGGCAGCTGAATAAGGTTACATTGAAGAACAGGTACCCATTGCCTCGCATTGATGATTTATTCGACCAGCTACAGGGTGCTAGGGTGTTCTCCAAGATTGATCTACGATCGAGATATCATCAGTTGAAGATTCGGGAGTCGGACATCCCGAAGACTGCCTTCAGGACCAGATATGGCCACTACGAGTTCCTTGTTATGTCGTTTGGGCTGTCCAATGCCCCAGCAGCCTTTATGCACCTGATGCACATCGTATTTCAGCCTTATCTTGATTCCTTCATCATCATGTTCATTGATAACATCTTGGTATATTCTCGGTCCCAGGAGGACCATGAGCAGCATTTGAGGACTGTGCTTCAGACTTTAAGGGAGAAGAAATAGTATGCCAAATTTTCTAAGTGTGAATTTTGGCTTGATTCTGTGGCATTCTTAGGACATGTGGTGTCTTCTGATGGGATCAAGGTAGATCCAAAGAAGGTGGATGTGGTGCACAGTTGGCCTAGACGTCTTCAACTACTGAGATCCACAATTTCCTTGGTTTGGCTGGGTACTATCGCCGATTCATGGAGGGATTTTCATCCATTGCAGCACCTATGACCAGGCTGACCCAAAACGGGTGCTCCGGTCAGGTGGTCTGAGGAGTGTGAGGAGAGCTTTCAGAAGCTCAAGACAGCCCTGACTACAACTCCAGTGTTGGTATTGCCTATGGGTTCAGGGTCCTATACAGTCTATTGTGATTCTTCGAGGATTGGCCTTGGGGCGATGTTGATGCATGACGGCAGGGTGATTGCCTACGCATTCAGGCAGTTGAAGGTGCACGAGAAGAACTATATAGTTCATGATATCGAGTTGGCAGCGATTGTTCACGCCCTGAATATATGGCGTCATTATTTATACAGTGTTCCCTGTGAGATTTTCGCGGATCACCGGAGTTTGCAGCACATATTCAAGCAGAAGAACCTCAATTTGCGCCAGCATAGGTGGTTGGAGTTACTCAAGGATTATGACATCACTATATTGTACCACCCGGGGAAGGCCAATGTGGTAGCCGATGCCTTGAGTCGCCAGGCGGAGAGTTTGGAGAGTTTGGCATATCTTCATGCAGCTGAGAGGCCCTTAGCCTTGGATGTTCAGTCCTTAGGCAGTCAGTTCATGAGATTGAATCTTTCTGAGCCTTGCCGGGTTTTTGCTTGTGTGATTGCTCGATCTTCTGTTTATGACCGCATTCGAGAGCGCCAATATGATGATCCCAACCTCCTGGCTCTTCAGGATAGATTTCGACGGGGTGGTGCCAGGGATGTGACTATTGGTGATGACAGCGTGATGAGGATGCAGGGCAGTATCTGTGTGCCCAATGTAGATGGACTTCGGCAGTTGATTCTTGAGGAGGCCCATAGCTCGCGGTTTGCATCCACCCGAGTACCGCAAAGATGTACCAGGATCTGAGACAACACTATTGGTGGCGAAGGATGAAAAAGTATATAGTGGAGTTTGTAGCCAAGTGTCTCAACTGTCAACAAGTCAAATATGAGCATCAGAGACCGGGAGGGTTACTTCAGCAGATCGAGCTTCCAGAGTGGAAGTGGGAGCGTATCACCATGGACTTTGTGGTTGGACTTCCTCGGACTTTAAGGAAGTTCAATGCTATTTGGGTGACTGTGGATCGGCTGACCAAATCAGCCCATTTCATTTCAGTGTTGACTACATATTCCTTAGAGAGATTGGCTGAGATTTATATCAGGGAGATTATCCGACTCCACGGTATTCCAGTATCTATCATTTTAGACAGAGGTACGCAGTTCACTTCGTGATTCTGGAGAGCCGTTCCGCAAGAGTTAGGCACTAGGGTGGAGTTGAGTACATCCTTTCACCCTCAGACGGACGGGCAGTCCGAGCGCACGATTCAGATTTTTGAGGATATGCTCCGTGCTTGTGTGATGAATTTTGTAGGGTCATGGGACCAATACTTGCCACTTGCAGAGTTTTCTTATAATAACAACTACTAGTCCAGCATTCAGATGGCGCCGTATGAGGCTTTATATGGTAGGCGGTGCAGGTCTCCAATGGGATGGTTTAAGCCGGGCGAGGCTCGATTGTTGGGTAGATATTTAGTCCAGGATGCCCTGGACAAGGTGAAAATGATTCAGGGGAGGCTTCACATAGCTCAGTCCAGGCAGAAGAGTTATGCGGACCGGAAGGTTCGTGATTTGGCATTTATGGCTGGTGATCGGGTTTTGCTTCGGGTATCACCTATGAAGGGTGTCATGAGGTTCTAGAAGAAGGGTAAGCTGAGTCCGAGATTTATTGGCCCTTTTGAGGTATTGCAGCGGGTTGGGGAGGTTGCTTACGAGTTGGCCTTGCCTCCCAGCCTAGCAGGTGTTCATCCGGTATTCCACGTCTCTATACTTCGGAAGTATCACGGTGACCCGACTCATGTTTTGGATTTCAGTTCAGTCCAGTTGGATAAGGACCTATCATATGTGGAGGAGCTTGTAGCTATATTGGATATGGAGGTCAGGAAGCTCAGGTCGAAGAATATTGCATCAATCAAGGTTCAGTGGAGGGGTCATCCGGTCAAGAAGGCGACTTGGGACACCGAGCAGAATATACGCAGTCAGTACCCTCATCTTTTCAGAGCTTCAGGTATGTTTCTATACTCGTTCGAGGATGAACGATTTTCTTAAGAGGGGGAGAATGTAACGACCCGGTCGGTCGTTTTTAAAGTTAGCGCCCCGATCCCCTAATAACTGCTTCTCCCATGTCTATTTCTTATTTTGGAACTTGTCGGAACCTTGGGTGGTGAAATTTGGAGGGATTTAGGACACGTAGTCCTTACATGTGATATTAAGCTTTAGAAATTGGGGCATAGTTATAACTATGTGAAAACGGATCCGGAATGGAATTCTATCGATTCCGCTAGCTCCATTGGGTGATTTCGGGGTTAGGAGTGTGTTCGGAATGTGTTTTCTAGGTTTTTAGTAGATTTAGGCTTGAATTGGCGAAAGTTAGAATTTCAGCAATTTCGGCCGATAGGTGAAATTCTGATATCGGGCTCGAAATAGAATTCAGGAAGTGACAGCAGGTACGTGGTGTCATTTATGACCCATGTGTAAAATTTGAGGTCATTCAGATGAGTTTTGACTTGTTTCGGCATCAGATGTAGAATTTTGAAATTTCATAACTTCTTAGGCTTGAATCTATGCATAAATGATGATTTTGATGTTATGAGATGTGGTTTGAAGGCTCGACTAAGTTCGAATGAGGTATTAGGATTGGTTGGTAAGTTTGGTTGAGGTCCCGGGGGCCTCGGGTGTGGTTCGGGTGCTTAAACGTGCAAATTTAGCCTTAAGCTTATTGCTGGTTTTTCTGGTTTTACAGCAGTAGTCTTTTGTTCATCGCGATCGCGTGAGTTCATCCGCGATCGCATAGGTTAAGCTGAGGCAGGCAAGAAATTGTTATATGCGATTGCACAAGTTGTTCCGCGATCGCAGTGTTTGGCCAGTTTAGTCTCCGCGTTCGCATGGCTAATGTCGCGATCACATAGGATTCCTTAGGCAGCGGAAGGATTGAGTATTGTTCTACGCGATCGCGTGAAGCCAACCGCGATCGCTAGCATTGAGGAGATAAGGTCCGCAATCGCGTGCAGTACTCTGCGATCGCGTAGAAGGAATTTTAGGCGTGGATTTATTACTCTTCGCGATCGCGACTGTAAGTCCGCGATCACATAGAATAAATAACTGGGCAGAACATTTAAAGACCCAAATTCGAGGGTTTGAACTATAATTCACATTTTTGAACTTCAGAGCTCGGGAAGTGAGATTTTTAAGAGATTTGCACCTGGGAAACTTGGGTAAGTTATTTCTATCCAATTTAGACTAATTTCCATGATTATACTCTTTAATCAAGCCTTTAAATTCGAAATTTTGGTGGAAAAGTTTGGGAAATATTGGATAAACTTCTTAGGCCGAATTCTTGAGTTTTGATTGGGATTTTGACATCCGACTTGAGTAATTTTTGTATGGTTAGACTCGTGAGTGAATGAGAGTCTGAAATTTATAATTTTTACCCGATTCCGAGACGTGGGCCCTAGGGACTTTTTGGGCAAATTTCCTAATTTCGCGTATTAGCTTCGAACTAATTAGTCATTTTGATTTCTTAAAGTGTTATTTACATTATGCAATCGAATTTAGTAGATTTGGGCCATTCAGAGTCAGATACTCATGGCAAGAGCGTGGTGTTGAGTTGAGTTGCGCAGTCGAGGTAAGTGGCTTGCCTAACTCTGTGTTGGGGACTTCCCCTTAGGTTGTTTTGATACTGTTTCGTGATACGGGCGCCGTGTACATGAGGTGATGGGTGCGTACACGGGCTATTGTTTCTAAAAAACCCACCTTTCCTTTCATGACATAAATCATTTTATCCCTATTTCATTGTTTCACGTACTAACTGTATAGTTTAGCTTAGGAATGAGTTGTTTATCTGTTTTACTTGAGTTACTCCTATTTTTTACTATTTGCACCATGTTTAGGTAGTTTTATCCGTAATTGCCTGTGATTCTTCTTGAACTGTTCAAATAAAGTGTATCCGGTATTCATTTGCATTGCATATTTAAACTGGGACTACGGATGAGATTACGAGAGCTTTCCCCCTGTACTGTATTGCATATTTAAATTGGGACTACAGACGAGATTCCGGGAGTTTTCCCCCTGTACTGCATTGCATATTTAAATTGGGACTACGGACGAGATTCCAGGAGATTTCCCCCTGTAATGCATCGCATATTTAAATTGGGACTACGGACTAGATTCCGGGAGCTTTCCCCCTGTACTGCATTGCATATCTGTTACTGTGAGATACGTTGTGCCCAACTGAGGACTCCCTTTTACTATTTCTTTCAACTTACTGTTTCTACTATTTTTGCTTTAGCTTATTATATCTCTCTATGAAACTTTTAAACTATTTTTACTATAAACATCTAGTAGAGCCTTAACCTGACCTCGTCACTACTTGACTGGTGTTAGGCTTGGTACTTATTGGGTACCAATTGTGGAGTACTCACGCCCTTTCCTGCGCATGTTTTCCATGTGCAGATCGAGGTACCAACACTCAGTAATGTGGCTAGGAGTCGTTCTAGCAGCTGCTAGGAGACCGCAAGGTAATTCTGCCACGTCCGCAGAATCCCATGAGTCCCCTTCTACTCTAGTATAGGCATAGAGGACTTATGCATTTTGCCACTATTTCATTGTATAGAGCTACATTTAGTACAGAGCTTGTGACTGTCATGACATTCCGGGTTTTTGGAAGTGAAATTGTATATGTCCAGCGGCTGAGTTATGTGTCTTCTTCTTCTTTTCTATTTAAATAATTATATTGCTTTTATTTCTCTGCAAGTTTTAGGCTTACCTAGTCATAGAGACTAGGTGCCGTCAAGAGACCGTTCGGAGGGTAATTCGGGTCGTGACATAAATCATCCCTAGGAACAAGCTTGTGAGGAAAGTCCTTAGCGTCTTACCCAGCTCATGGGAGAGTAAGGTTAACGCTATCACTGAAGCCAAGGACCTGCAAACTTTGACTATGGACGAGCTAGTTGGGAATCTAAAAACCTACGAGATGAAGAGAAAGAAGGACAGTGAAAGAAGAGAACCAAAGAAGGAGAAGAACCTGGTACTCAAGGCTGAAAACAATGACTCAAGTGAGGAGGATAGTGATATGGCATACCTTACATAAAGGTTTCAGAAAATGGTTCGAAGGAATAGAGGTATAATAAAGAGAGGTAGTTCCAGCAAACCAAAGAATTACGACCTCTATCATAAGTGTGGAAATCCAGGACATTTTATCAAGGACTGCGCTCTTCTAAAGCAATAGCATTTAAAGCACAACTCTGATAAAGCAGCAAAGAGGAACCCGATTCCTGACAAACACTTCAAAAGGAAAAACGCAGCTGACAATGTTGTGAAACAAGCTCTTGCAGCATAGGGAGACTCCTCTAGTGAATCAGAAGAAGAAAATGATGAAGGAGATAGTTCCACGATGGCAGTGGAAAATGAAGCAAAGGAATATGACTCAATATTTTCCTTGATGGCTCAGTCAGATGATGATGAAGATGATGACAATGATAAGGTAAATTTTAGGGATGTCCAGGGGAATCTGAAATCCTACTCTCCCAAAAAACTCATGTCATTAGCTAAGATTTTAATTGATGCATATCATAGTCTTGTGAATGATAAGGATGCCTTGACCATAGAGTTAGGAGATGCTGAGCAGACTAGGGATGACTTTGTGGTCTGTGTAGTTGATTTGAAGGAAACTATAGAAAATTTAAAAAAGGAAAAGGAGGTTCTAACAGAAAAACTTGCTAGTGTAGAACATGAAAGAGATGATTTGATGGTAGTTGTAGTTGACTTGAAAGAAACCATAGAGAATTTTAGTAAAGAAAAGAATACCTTAGGAGAGAAATTTTCCATTACAGAGCAAGAAAAATATGATCTCTTAGTGGTAATTGTAGACCTACAGGAAAAAATTGAGGGACTTAAAGTAGAATGTAAGCATGGAAACTCCGAAAAAGGGAAGGAAGTAGCTAGTGAGGCACATATTAAACTTGAAAATGAGCTAAATAGTGTGAAAACTACTTTGTGTGATGAGCTTGAGAAAAATAGGCAGCTTCAAGCAGAATTGGAGAAAGCAAAAAATGATCTTGAAAAATCTCTCAAGTGGACCTGGTCCTCAAATGCTATTACTGCCATGTACTTCAATAGTGGTGGAAACAGGCATGGAATAGGGTTCCAAAGGGAGAAAATTCCCTACAACCCTCATAGCAAGTATGTCACTATACCTGATAACTGGCTTTGTACCCACTGTGGGAACAATGGGCCCTTCAAGGAAGATTGCCAGGCCAGAGTCTAGTCTATTCAGAAAAACAAAGTTTTTGCTGGAAAAGTAACCATTGGAAGGGGACCAGGTGCCACGCGCAAAAAATGCATATTGCCTGCTTGGACTAGAAGAGCTCTCATTCATCCTTTTTTCTCATTACAAGGGACCCAAACTTGTTTGGGTTCCTAAATCTAACCATTGATCTATTTGTGCATGGAACAATGAGAGGAAGCAGTCAACAATGGATTATGGACAGTGGATGTTCTAAGCATATGACTGGGAATACCATGGACTTCCTTTCACTAAAATCCCTGCAAGGAGGGAGTGTATCCTTTGGAAATGGGAAAAAGGGGTGCGTTCTTGGTGTTGGAAAAGTTGAAAATCTCTCTCACGCTCAATTGAGAACGTATACTATGTAAATGGTCTGAAGTATAGTCTCTTGAGTGTCTCTCAAATATATGATAAGGGAAACAAGGTGAAGTTCTTGTCAAAAGTGTGCATAGTTACTAATCTGGTAACTGGTGAAGTGGTAATAGTGGCCAAAAGGTACAAGAACATCTATGTTGCTGATTTCGAGTCCCTACAAAGTGGTGATATGAGCTGCTTGAAAGCAGTTGATGATGATGCAGAGTTATGACACAGAAGGACGGGACATGCAAGCTTCTCTTTTCTGAATAATCTGATGCAGAATGACCTGGTTCGTGTATTTCCAAACTCAAAATTCAAGGAGCACAGAGTGTGTGATGCATGTGCTAGAGGAAATCATAAAAGACAAAGAAGGATGTCAGCACGTCAAAGCCACTTGAACTCCTTCATATGGATCTATGTGGTCCTATAGGAGTGCCAATCAGGGGAGGAAAAAGATATATTTTTATGATAGTAGATGAGTACTCAAGGTTCACTTGGACACATTTTCTCAGAACAAAGGATGAGACATTCGAAGTGTTCGTGGCTTTTATCAAGAAAATCCAAGTGAAGATGGAATTAAAAGTGGCTTGCATCAGATCTGACCATGGAACAAAATTTGACAATGCCAAGTTTGATGAGTTCTGCAGTGAAAATGGAATCACCCACAACTTCTCAGCTCCAAGAACCCTACAACAAAATGGAGTCATAGAGAGGAAAAACAGAACCCCAGAAGATATGGCTTGAACAATGCTTATTGATAGTGGGATAGCCAAAAATTTCTGGGAAGAGGCCATAAATACTGCCTACTATTTGGTGAACATGTGCATGATCAGATCATTTTTTAACAAAACTACCTATGAATTGCTCAATGGAAGAAAGCCCAAGCTGACTCACCTAAGAACATTTGGGTGCAAATGCTATGTTCTTAACAATAGAAAGGATCAGCTAGGAAAATTTGACGCCAACAGTGATGAAGGAATTTTTCTGGAATATTCCTCTCAAAGAAAAGATTACAATGTTTACAATAAGATGACTCAATGTGTGGAGGAAATTGTTCATCGAATCTTCAATAAGACACTTCCATCTGGTGAGAAAGGCAATATGGATGATCAAGACAGTGAACCACTTCTAGTTCCAGGAGAGATCACTGATATGGCAACTGGAAAAGCAGATATGATGAGCCAAGTAAAGGAAACAAGTGAAGATAATGCAACCTCCTCCTCTCCATATCAAGAGGAACCAGGTACCCAAATCACCGCCACTAAAGCTTAAGAAAGAGTTGTTGATGCATTTCAAAGCACTCTACAGGTAGCAGAACGAGGAGGGCAGGGGAACCCGTCAGGTTTACCCAGTTCTTCTACCAATGAGATTCTGGTTCCAAATTGGAAACACAAAATCTCCCATCCTCTCGATAATATAATCACCCCTTGATTCAGGAGTTCAAACTAGATCAAAAGCCAGAAATTCTCTAACCTTTTCAGCCTTCCTCTCCCAAATTGAACCCAAAAATATTAAAGAAGCCTTGAATGATGCAGACTGGATCACAGCTATGCAAAAGGAGTTGCATCAATTTTAAAAGAACAAAGTATGGAACCTAGTACCTAGACTCTCGGATAGTTACATCATAGGGACCAGGTGGGTATTCAGAAACAAGCTTGATGAGCATGGAAACACAACAAGGAACAAGACAAGGCTGGTTGTCCAAGGTTATAATCAGGAGGAAGGGAATGACTATGATGAGACTTTCGCCCCAGTTTCTCGTACGGAAGCCATTAGAATTCTTATTGCCTTTGCATCTCATATGGAATTCACTCTATTCCAAATGGATGTAAAAAGTGCCTTTCTGTATGGTTTTCTCAAGGAAGAAGTTTATGTTAAGCAACCTCCAGGTTTTGAATGTCATGAACATCCTGAGTATGTGATCAAATTGGATAAGGCATTGTATGGGTTGAAGCAGGCTCCTCGGGCTTGGTATGAAAGGTTATCTAAGTTCCTCTTAGAAAATGGATTACAAGAGGAAAAATTAACAACACTCTGTTCTTGAAGAAATGAGGAAGGAACCTGCTCATCATTCAGGTATATGTGGATGATATCATCTTTGTGGCAACAACTAACTCACTGTGTGAAGAATTTGCAAAACTCATGAGAAGTGAGTTTGAAATGAGCATGATGGGCGAGCTGAATTTTTTTTGAGTCTTCAAGTGAAGCAATCCACGAAGGGAACATGTATTAGTCAGCACAAATACATCAAGGAGCTTTTGAAGAGGTTTGATATGGAAGCATCAAAGTTGATTGACACCCCCATTTCCACTGCCACTAAGCTGGATATGGACGAATCTGGATCTCCTGTAAATCAAACAATGTATCAAGGCATTATTGGATCTCTACTCTACCTCACTGTCAGCAGGCCAAATATTGTGCTCAGTGTGGGTTTATGTGCAAGGTTTCAATCAAATCCCAAGGAAACTTACCTAAAGGCTGCTAAAAGGATCCTGAGATATCTTAAGGGAACACATGACCTGGTTCTGTATTACCCTTCAAGTGACAATTTTAATCTTGTTGGTTATGCTGATGCTGACTATGTGGGTTATTTGGTGGACAGGAAGAGCGCATCTGGAATGGTTCATTTCCTAGGATCATGTATAATCTCATGGGGTACAAGGAAGCAAAATTCAGTAGCTCTGTCAACAGCTGAAGCAGAATATGTTGATGCAGCCTCCTGCTGTGCTCAGCTACTGTGTATCAAACAACAATTGGAGGATTTTGGAGTGTACATTATTGTGTACCTCTTCTATGTGACAACACCAGTGCACTCAACATAACAAAGAACCCGGTTCAACGCAAGAGAACCAAGCACATTGATGTGAGACATCATTTTCTCAGAGACAATGTGGAAAAGGGGCTTATCTGCATGAAGTTCTGTAGCACAGAAGACCAAATTGCAGACATCTTCACCAAAGCTTTAAGTAGGGAACACTTTGAGAGAAACAGGATGACACTGGGGTTAATTAAACCTAATTGAGGACCTGGTTCTCTTCCTATGGCTATGAAAGTCATGTTCAGGTAAATCTAGCTAAAGTGTTTTCTGGCCAAGCCTAACTCACCTCTATACCGTTGCAGGTAGACACACATGATGATTATAGAAGCTGAAGGAACAATGAATGAGCTGCAAAAGAGAGTTAAAAGTATTTTTGAAAGACTGTTTAGGAACCTGGTTCTTGGACCACATGTTAGTAGTCTAGTTTTTTTCTCATGCATATCTCAGAGCAAACAAATTTAATTTCCACGTCATCTACCTTTTCAAACCCTGTATATCACATCTTTTCTTTCAAATCTCTTCACGTCTTCTACAACGGTGCACCTTCCCACAAACCTACCGCCGTTTCAGAACCCGTTTCTCTCTTCCCTCCATAAAACCCTTTCATTCTCTAGCCTTGAGCGACCATCCTTCGTTCTCCCTCTATTTTTCCAGAATCTTCAACCTAACTCTCAACCATAGCAGAAAAGCAAGCTCCCCTACCCACTATGGAGGACAACATCCTCGACTCTTCTACCACTCAAGAACCACCACCAAAAAAACCTCCTTTCTGCCAATACCGACACCAATATGTCCAAAACTGATTCCCTTTAACTTCACATCTCTCTCACAACTCCATCTAACCATATTCCTTCCTTAAGTGCTGAGGACTCAGAAGCCACAAAAGTCGACGTTGTTTCTTCTCTGTTGCCTTATACTCTCACAGACCAGAACAAGGGTGAAAAAGAGCGTGTATCTCATCAATAAAAAAGGGACTCTGAGGAAGACACTAATCAGTACATAAGCTCTCTTGTATTGGACACTATGGCTCCCATGGAATCACAGGAAAAAGAGGCAGCAGAAAACATAATGGCCATTGTTGCTGAGGGACTGGTGAGTGAAGGACCTTCTACCCTGCCTGAGTCTCAGGGGGAAGAAACTTCGCTCATAAGAGAGGAAGGAACGATGGTACTCTTTGAACCTCCTACACCATAAGAAGCTACTGGGAACCCTACTGATGAACTTGATCCCTTCCCTGAGAAAACAGGTCCGGAATCATCTTCCCAGGTCAGCTTCAACCCTGCTCCTTCTCCTCACTTTGACGCTGAGCCGTTGGAGTCTATCCCTCCTGTTGAAAAAATGAAGAGGATGATCAGGATGATGTGGTTCTTTGTGCTCGCTTCAAGATCAAAAAGCTAGCGGTCACTCCTGAGCCCCCTTCTAAGTGACCTGCTACAAGGTTGCAAAAGAAGGAGGCTTTTGAGTCTGCCCTAAATAAAAGCAGAAGGAGTAGCAAGAAGAAGAAGAAGAGGTTGATGAAAGAAGGGAAAATTGTGTGTGACAAAAATATTCCAGTAGTAGCGGTAGATGAGGATGCTCAGGAGGAACTGAGTTCCTTAATTAAGCGATCCAAGAAAAAGAAACAATCTGTTGAAAGTGCTTCAAAGGAAGTTGTTGAAAAACCAAGTAAAAAGTCTGTGAAAGGTGGTGTCAAGTCTAAGCAAGTTGTGGAGGAGAAATATGTGTCTCATGATGACATTCTGGTAAACTGTTGAGGAATCCGGTTCTGCAAAGAAGGTGAAAAGTGTAAGTGTTCTAGGAAAAGAAAGGTTGAGACATCAAAAGGTACTTTGGCGTCGCACGTTTGACCCAGAAATTTCAGAAATGGCGGGAATGAGACAAATTCTTGAGATGGTGGAATTTCAATAGTGGATCCATCTGTTCAAAGTGGATGTGCCCAAAGTGTATGATGATAAGGTCCAAAGCTTCTATGCCGACCTCTTCACTATTGAAGATGACCACATCTATGTGTTAGTAAATGGAGTGGATATGGTATTGGATGTTACTGTGTTGGGAAATATTCTCAAGGTCCCATATGAAGGGTTGTCATCTGTGAGAGGTGCTTGTGGATCAAATTTTAGGCGCGCCATTATGAAGGAAAAAGTTGTTCAGCATGGGGAACGAGTACACAAGAAGGCTTTGCTTCCTGTGTACCAACAACTTTTCGAATTGGTTAACAAAGTTCTTCTCCCTCGTGTTGAAAGGAGGTCCATTACTTCCAGGTATGACCTGTACCTAATGGAAGCACTCGATGAGTTCCGTTCTATCAACTTGCATGCCATTATGATTGAACCTATGCAGAAAGTGGCAACTTTCAAAGATGGGAACCATGGGCTTCCGTATAGATCTTTCAGTGACCAGTGTCAAGTTTCTATCTTTGTTTTGGTGACTTGTGGTAGTTATTTTTTTTTGTTTTTTTTGTTTTTTATTATGTGGATGGATTTCACCAGTGCTGCTCCCGCCTTCAAAAATCCAAATGTGCCTTTGCTGTAATGGCAAAGGCTTATGTTTTAATATCAATGAAGACTCTCTTTTGCTGTTAAGTTCTTGTCTCTTTTTTGTTTCTCTTTTCTATCATGTTGTGTGCACACATGTGGCATGAGTTGGCTAGGCTAGACTTCTTTATGTTGATTTCTTGCTTGTGTATTTTTAATGATGCCAAAAGGGGGAAGATGCAGGGGGGTCTGATTAAGGAGGAAGCATAGAGTCAGGGGGAACTTCTGAAGTTCCTGGTACTTTATCTGGTTTATTGTGCTCGACAATTGTTTGTCAATTTTTAAAATTTTGTCATCATCAAAAAGAGGGAAATTGATGGGCTTAAAGTATCTTAGATTTATGTTTTGATGATCTAACAAACTTATTGTCAAGAACCAGATAAAGGACCTGATGCACACTTAGTATATTTATACATCAATGGACTCAAGGTAATGTGAGCGGTATGACTTTAGACAGAAAAGAATCAACTCAGGGACCTGTCGCGCCCCTCTCTTTCCTCCTTTTTTTCGGATCGGTAAGGGTATTCGAAATTATTGGGACAACTCGTTTCCCTTTGGGAAAGGGATAAGGAATTGAAGAGTCGCCACCTAACGAGTTAAGGTGCATTAGGGCACCTACTAAAGGTTATTTACAAACACAAATTAGATAACTAGAGATAGGGTAAGGGCTTGAAATTACTTCAAGGGGAAGGTGTTAGGCACCCCTCGAAGTCCACAACTGTGGTTCCCGACCCAAACAAACTTTGTGAACAGATAACATAATAGCAATAAACACATAGGTAAATAGATGAAGGTTTTGAGAACATTTTTGCAGTCCAAGCACACATATGTGCTTAAGTTTAAAAGATTTAAAGTCTAAGCACATATACAAAGTTTCAGAGGTTTTACAATCTAAGCACACATGGGTAAGGGATGGGGGGGGGGGAGGGTCTAGGTTGTTTATCCTATAGGATCACATCAGTACAATGCTCGGTAATCACTCCTCAAAAGAGGGGCTACACGTGGCATTAGCGCACCAGATATCATATCCATGTCTACCCTTCCAACCCCTTAGTGGTTATTAAGCGAGTTTATTGAACGACCGCTATGCGTGCTGTTACCCGTCCCTTCTTAATGGCCCTGGAAGAATTTAGGACCTCTAAATATAGGCAGTTCTAGACAAAACCCCTAAGGTTAAAAGGATAAAATTCTAAGCGACGGGCAAGAAAAAATAGGACTTTACAAATAAACGCATGAAAAGCAGTTAGGAGGCTCAGATTTACCTCCACAGATAATGCACATAAGCAGCACGTCTCAAACACAAACAAGAGGCAGTTTTATTAGACAAAATCCTAAGATAGGATATCTAAGTGAATATCAATGCACAGAAGTATGCAACTTGTTTATAAACTCAATAGCAAGGACCTAATCAGTTTGCCTACTGATTTTAAAACTTGTTAGCCTTTAGACAATAAACGCAATCAAATCAATATTCATTTTTAAGAGATTGATTACCTAAGGCTTGCTTAGGCGTGGGGTTGTGCATAGTAACTACCAGAACTATTAGACAGTTCAGAGGTTGTTTTACCTAAGATATGCTGTTCTAAATGATGTAAATCTGAGAATGCAGAGATAGTTACCAATTTCTATTAAGAGCAGACATGATAATCATATGCGAGGCTATCTTATACCTTTTCATGATTCAGCAGTTTAAACTAGGCATAGTTGAGTAAATGTAGACGAAATCCTAGAGCATGGTATCTAATATGCACATATAAATGCAGGACGACTAAGACATAATTTCAGGATGCACAGGATTCCTAAAGCATGATTTCTAAAATGCACAAAGAGTTACATGATGATTGGGACATGTTTTGAATGCATAGGAGTATTAATTTTATCACCCTAGGAGCAGGATTTCTAAGTGGTAGGCATAAGCATAAATTAAGGACATGATGTACGTTAAAGCAGTAAACATGAAAGCCTTAAATACATGATATCTATGTTTGGCATGGTTTGAATAAACATTTTAGTCCTAAGCATGGATTCTAATGCAGATATAGGGAATGTAAAGCCTAAGGCATGATTTCTACCCAGTGGCATTGATAGGATCATATAGCTATCCCCTCATTTCACTAACCATCCCCCAGTATTCATTTAAAATAATAATTACAGACCAGCTGAATGAATTACATAAATAGATAAAGGAAAAGAAGAAGTTAAACTATAGGGAGTTTGAAAACAGGCCCAGATTCCCATAACCTCAAGTGCCCAAATGTTTCATAGCCTTTCTCATATCCGGGTGTGTAAGAGTTCCCTAAGGACCTCAAGGGATCCCTGGAAGTGCTCACACCTAGATTTCATAACCATAAATGAGTAAATGCAGTGTGGAAGGGCCAGCCCTAGTGCATCAGAGTTTAGAGGGATCTCACATGAATCCCAAGGCAGTCATACACTGGAGGGGCAGAACCTAAGGACCTAAGAGTAGAGTAAGAGTGCTTGACATAGTTTTGAAAAGGGTTTAATAGGAAAGCACTATTTGAAAGAAGTGATTCAGTTGCAGTAGTTTTATAAAATAAGAGAGTTGTTTAGCAGTAAAACAATTTTGATAAGAGTAGTGAAATCAAACGATCAACAGATCAAACACAGAGCCGAACATGTTCATCAATACTCAAATAACAACCCTTCACACATGGATAATTGGGGACTGGGGACATATAATAAACATAATTCTCTTGAAATTAAGGGGTAGCTGACAGTGTAAATAGTGAGACATCAATTCAGGAATGCTAATTAGAACATAGTCACAGAATCAGAAGTGCTTACGGGGTTCATGGGATTGGGAGATGACATAGTATAGGATTTCATATCAGCAGTGAGGACATAGAAGCACTAAAAATGATTGAGCATAGCATCAGGGCAACTTAGGGTAACAAATCAATAAGGCATACCAGAACTAGGCTACTAGTACACAAGCATAAAACAAAATTGAGTCATATTGAATCAGATTACATGTTTATAAGAACATGCTAATCTTAAAGAGTTAAGACATAATTAGCATACTAGATTAAGCAATGATGCAAAGAGGTCAACTACATGTTGAACAACAAAACAATAGATAGAAACAGATCATGAACATGATAAACTAAAGCAGTAAAAGGAACACATTGGTTTTGGGACTTAAATTAAAAATCAGAACATACCAGTAAAGGGATAGTAAACACAAAGGTGAAGGGGCAGGAGAGCACAATAGTTAGCCTTGGCTTGCAGCCGGCTAACTCAGAATAATAGTAAGTGACACAGAAAGAGAGCAGAAAGCTTTGAGTGTAAGAGATAGAGTTTGAACTAATGTGTTCGTGTCCGTTTAGTGTCAATGAGAGAGAGCATATATAGTAGTTTAAAACTAGGTAGCATAAGGTAACAATCAAAGTCAGGCGTGAACGGGGAATTAGAATAGATCAACATAGATCAATATAAGTACTCCCTTCAATTAAGGAGTTAACTTTGAACGGTAATAGACATGCAATAAATAAGGAAAGATACCATATGACTGGAATATAACATAATAAGGAAATAATTTCAGCACAGTACCAGTATAGAACATGTAATTGAGGCTAGGTTTAGAGGATTCTAATTAAGGAAATAAAATAAGAATTAATTTGACAACATAGTCGACCATAAAATAAGGCAAAAAATAAGCTAAGGTCGGAAAATCAGCAGGGAAATCATCATAAGGGATTAGTGAAAGGTATCAATCACAGGGAATCAACGGTTTAAATAGGAAATAGTACTGATTAGGGGGAATCGACACAAATTGCACAGAATAAACACATGATAAGCAAGGCAGAAGGCAAGAATTAGAACCCTAATTGACATGGTAAAGTAAAGATCATATAAAATCATGGATTCAAACTGGAATATAGTACTGATAAACATAAACCTCTGAGAGTAAGCGAGGTAAGCACATAATAGGCAGAAATAGGTAAAATCAGAAACCCTAGTAAGTTAAATAGGGTGAAAATCACAAAAATACTCAGATTAATTGAAGCAGATTCATGAGAATCAAACATGTAAACAAGTTTGAAAGAACGAACAATAAAGATAAACTCAGAACCCAAAGATTAAACCAAGAAACTTAGGGTTTTCAACATAATAAAATCAGATGAAGGAAAAACTTAAACAGATCGTTTAAACACAGTGAAAATCACAGAATAACACTAAAGTCAGAAGAAGAATTGTTTTTTGAAAAGGGGTTAAGAAACCCTAATTTGAAGATGAAGAGATGCTTTAGGAAAATCAGAAAATCTTTAAGAAAAAAGCAAAATAACTCGGAATATACCCAAATCTATTGCAAATCCTGTGTTAAAATTGGGGTTTCAGCGAGAGAACCCAAAGAGAGAGAGAGAGACAGAGAGAGTCGTCTTAAACGATATATTCTAACCGGAGATGGGAGGATCTTACTCAGATGACCATGGACGGCTTGAGAATGACATGAAAGCCATGGGAGGCGAGCACAGACCCCGGGGGATGGATGAATAACCAATCGGTTCCTTGATGACCTCTGCGATGCAAGAATCGTGCCATAGAGAGAAGTCATGGAGGGTAGGGAACCACCATTGTTATCAGCGAACCAGAGAACGGAGAGGGGATTAGGGTTTGATGCAGAGAGGGTTTGAGAGAGAAGGAGAAGGGGATGACGGCGGATAGAAGATGTGGGAAATGAGAGAAGTGAGGGTTTGGGAGGGGGGTCGTTTGGATTAATTAAGGAAAGGATAAATTCGGACCGTTGATTTGAGTGATCAACGGTCAGGATTGAAGTGAGGTATTGGGTTGGGTAGGATAAACGTATTGGGCCTGGGTGTTTGGGCCATTTTAATCAGAATTCGGTCTGGTCTAATTAGGTTATAAATGAAATGGAAGTGGATATCTGTTAAATACCCCATGTAAATTAATTAAAACAATCTATAAAAAATAGCTGTTAATTATAAAAATGAATTTCATGCGTAAAAAATAATTAAGAATGATTACTTAGTATTTTAAAAATACAAATGATTAATTTCTGGATAAAAATAGTATAAAATCGTATGATTGGGCTATAATTGCAAAGTTATTGGAATTATAGCCAAAAGGTGCCAATTTCGCTAATTATGAAATGATTTGGTCTTAATAGGACCAAAAGTAATTAATGAAACCAAGAAATGCTTTTGAAATTATTTGTAATGCAATTTTATAATTATTTGTTGGCAATAAAATGCTGGATAGATTAATACAAATATAGGGAAATTGTGAAAAAATATCAATTTCTATTGATACATAATTTTGAAGCTATATATGAAAATTTAAAATATTTTGAGGAAAAAATTGGGTTTCAACAGCTGCCCCTCTTTACCCAGAAAGGATGAAAGAGTTTGTCGAGTAAAGACATGATGGCCAATTTTGACCGAGCGAAATGGTTTGGAGAGATTTAGGCCGCACCCTGGCTTCTGAGATGCCTACATATCCCTGGTTTTACAGGAATCAGGCCGTACGTAGTTCCGGATCTACCGGTGAAGTATACCGGTGAATTCATCACAATAACGGACGCAACATCTAGGGCTAGATGAATGAACGGTTCTACGGGTGAGGTTAGGTTTGATATGGCTGGGAGAACTGGAGCGGGATCGCTCCTACGGGGTAGTCGTCGCTTGCCGGGTTACCTGCAAATACAAGCAATACAAGCGTATACTATGCATAAATTTAAACATGATGCAAGCTCCCGTTAAAGATGATGCAAGCTCCCGTTGGACTATGAATATTGTCTTCGGGCGGTTAGGGATGACGTACTCAGACCATGATGTCCTGGGCCTTGAATTGTTTGATGAAGGATTCAGAGGCCATGAAATGATGTTCTCGGGCCATAAATATGGTGCCTCAAAACGATGAAGACTTTGAATAATGATATGCAAAATTGAGAGAGATCCCCATGCCATGATATGACGTTCTCGGGCCATGAAGATGGTGCCTCCGAACTATGACGCCCTTGGATAGGTTGGCGATATTTCAGCCCATGATATAATATGATGCTTTACAAGACATAACTTAGTCTTGCGGGTTAAAGGGCGGAGCTTAGCCTGAAAGAGAAGCGAAGTAAAATGTGCTTGAGAGACAACACTTAGTCTCGATGAAAAAGTAAATTGGAGGCAGAACTTAGCCTCATGCAGATAGGAAGGCAGCGATTAGCCTTATGCAAATGGGAGGTAGAGCTTAACCTTGTGCAAAAATGGAGTCAGAGCTTAGTCTCATGCAAATGAAGGCAGAGCTTAGCCTTATGTAGACACATGGCAGATGATTAGCCTTATGCAAATATGAGGCAGATGATTAGCCTTATGCAAATGAGAGGTAGAGATTAACCTCATGCAAAAATGGAGAAAGATCTTAGTCTCATGCAAATGAAGGCAGAGCTTAGCCTTATGCAGACGGAAGGCAGATGATTAGTCTTATGCAAATAGGAACAAACAACAAATGCTAGTAGAATTTCTTAGCTGGTAATAGGTGGTGGTATTGCGATTGTTGCGAGAACTGTGACTATGGAGCATGTTCGCCTTTTGTGCTGATAGTAAACTTTGCATTTGCGACTTTGTTGAAGTTTGTGATGTCGAAACCTGTTTGTGTTTTTACTCCTGCATCCAAAGAAAAATCGTGAGATCTGTAGGTGAGGAAGGTTGGTTCGTATCTCCGCTAGCTTTACTTGCTTCGCTCTGCTTGGTTTGATGATTCTGTTTGTGTCATCGGGGTAGCGTTTTCTAAACAAATCTATATTTTGAAAACGTGCATGATTTTATAAAGACATAGTAAAAATATATTTTGAGAAATTTAGATGAACCGACGGCCGTGACATGGTTCAAGACATTGCAACCACTCATGCTAAGAAATTTTGAGGGTCCTCCACAAAATTCTACCTCAGTTAGATGGTTGATGATTCTGACCGTTATTCATTTTGTGATCGGCTGAACTTGCTTCAGAATTTGGAGGGTCCTTCTCAAAATTCTGCCCCAGTTTCCAATTGCGGGGGGAAATGAGATTTTTATTGAATTATGACCGAACCCATAGGGATGCCTACGTATCCCCTCTTAAACGGAATCGGGTTGGGCGTAGTTCAGTTACATCATTGAAGAAAAGCATAGAAAGTTACACATAATCTCGTTTGACTGCATCTGAATTGATTGGCTTTGGCCAAACTTCTCCGTCCATTTCTACAAGTATGAGAGCTCCTCCTGTCAATACTCGGTGAACCATATAGGGACCTTGCCAGTTGTGAGAAAATTTCCCTTTGGCTTCGTCTTGATGTGGGAAGATCTTCTTTAACACCAGCTACCCCGGTGTGAACTGTCTTGGCTTGACTCTCTTGGTGAAGGCTCTGGACATTCTATTTTGATAAAGTTGACCATTACATATTGCATTCATCCTTTTCCCATCTATGAGGGACAATTGCTCGTAGCGGCCTTTTATCCATTCTACTGAGCTGCTCAGCTTCTTGTATGATTCTTGAGGAAGGGATCTCCACTTCGGTAGGGATAACAACTTCCGTACCATAAACCAGCAAATAAGGAGTTGTCCCGGTTGATGTGCGGACTGTGGTGGGGTATCCCAGTAAGGCGAATGATAATTTTTCATGCCACTGTTTGTGCTTTTCTATCATGTTTCTCAATATCTTTTTTATGTTCTTGTTGGCGGCTTCCACAACTCCATTCATCTGTGGTCTATAGGCTGTGAAATTCTTGTGCTTGATTTTGAAAGTCTCGCACATGGATTTCATCAAATCACTATTGAGATTGGAGCTGTTGTCGGTGATGATTGACTCTGGAACCCCGAACTGACAAATGATACAATCACGAACAAATTCTGCCATGACTTTCATAGTCACTGCTTTTTATGATGTTGTTTCGACCCATTTGGTGAAGTAATCAATAGCTACTAGAATGAAACTGTGTCCATTTGAGGCTGTGGGCTCAATTGGTCCAATAACGTCCATTCCCCAGGCGACGAACGACCAAGGTGAGCTTGTTTCATTGAGCTCATTTGGGGGTACCTTTATCATAACTGCATGTACCTGACATCGATAGCATTTCCGGACATATTGGATGCAGTCTGTTTCCATGGTCATCCAGAAGTAACCGGCTCTGAGTATTTTCTTTGCTAAGACAAAACCATTCATGTGTGGGCCACAGGTCCCGGCATGTATCTCTTTAAGTAGTCTGGAAGCTTCTTTTGCATCGACACATCTCAATAATCCCAAGTCAGGAGTCCTCCTGTACAAGTTTCCTCAATTGAGAAAGAAATTATTGGACAATCTCCAAAGGGGATTTTCTTAGTGTGATTTGCAAGCTCTAGGTACTCTCCCTTTGACAAGTATTCCCTGATGTTGTGGAACCATGGTCTCCCATCTGCTTCTTCTTTAATGTGGGCACAGTATGCCGGTTGGCTATGGATCTTTACTGGAATTGGATCAATGAAGTTCTTATTTAGGTGTTTTATCATTGATGATAGAGTGTCCAATACATCGGCAAACTCGTTCTGAACTCTGGGGACGTGCCAAAATTCTGTCTTTGTGAACCTTTTCCTCAATTCCTGCACATGGTACAGATATGGAAATATCTTGGAATTCTTGGTAGCCCATTCTCCTTGTACTTGGTGTATTAGCATATCTGAGTCACCAATTACTAGAAACTCCTGGATATTCATGTCAATGGCCATATTGAGCCCTAAGATGCATGCCTCATATTCTGCCATATTGTTGGTACAGGGAAATTTGTTTGGCGTATACCGGGTAGTGTTGACCTGTTTCCGATATCAGAACAGTTCCAATGCCGACTCCTTTGAAATTGGCTGCTCCATCGAAGAACATTCTCCACCCGTCATAGGATTCTGCAATGTCTTCCCCTATGAATGACACTTCTTCATCAGGAAAAAACATTTTCAGGGGTTGGTATCCTCCTCCCATGGGATTCTCGGCAAGATGATCTGCCAGTGCTTGCCCCTTGACCGCTTTCTGAGTCGCATAGACAATGTCGAACTCACTCAGCAGGATTGCCATTTGGCCAGTTTGCCAGTGGGCATGGGCTTCTGAAAGATATATTTCAAAGGATCCATCCTTGATAGGAGATATGTTGTGTAGGCACAAAAGTAATGCCTCAGCTTCTGGGCTACCCAGGTTAGAGCACAGCAGGTACGTTCCAGTAGAAAATACCATGCCTCATGTGGAGTGAACTTCTTACTCAGATAATAAATAGCCTATTCCTTTCTTCATGTCTCGTCGTGCTAACCCAGAACGCAGCCAAAAGCTCCATCTAATACCGCAAGGTAGAGTAGCAAGGGTCTACCTGACTCTGGCGGGACCAAGACTGGTGATGTTGACAAGTATTCCTTGATTCTGTCGAAAGCCTTTTGACAATCCTCGGTCCATTTAGTTGCAGCATCCTTCTTTAACATCTTGAAGATCGGTTCACATATGACCGTGGAATGGGCTATGAATCGGCTGATGTAGTTAAGGCGTCCTAAGAAACTCATCACATCTTTCTTGTTCTTTGGCGGTGGCAATTCTTGGATGGCTTTGACCTTTTATGGATCCAGTTCTATTCCTCGGCGGCTGACGATGAACCCAAGCAATTTCCCAGCAGGAACTCCGAACGCACACTTTACGGGGTTTAAATTTAAGTTGTACTTTCGCAGCCTGTCAAAGAATTTTTTTCAAATCTACTGTATGGTCAGTGGCTCTCTTGGACTTGATGATGATGTCATCCACATACACCTCAATTTCTTTATGTATCATATCATGGAAGATAGTGGTCATAGCTCTCATATAGGTGGCCCTAGCCTTCTTTAGGCCAAATGACATCATTTTATAACAGTAAACTCCCCACGACGTAATGAAAGCCGTTTTCTCAGTGTCTTCCTCGTCCATCCAAATCTGGTGGTAACCAGCAAAGCAATCCACAAACAACTGAAGCTCATGCTTGGCGCAATTGTCAATCATCCTTCGGACTGGCCCGGTTGAGATCCCGGTAGTCGACACAAACTCTGACCTTTCCATCTTTCTTGGGTACTGGAATGATGTTGGCTAACCATGTCGGATATTCAACCATCCTGAGAACCTTGGTGTTGATTTGCTTGGTAACTTCCTCTTTGATTTTCAGACTCATATCAGGCTTGAATTTTCTGAGCTTCTGCTTTACCGGCGGGCACATTGGATTGGTTGGTAACTTGTGAGCCACAATGGATGTACTTAAACCAGTCATGTCATCATATGAACATGCAAATATGTCTTTATACTCTTTCAAGAATTGTGTGTATTCCACTTTCTCTTATGGCAATAGATGAATGTTGATACGAGTTTCCTTGACAGTTTATGAATCTTCCAGGTTAACTATCTCGGTTTCGTCCAGATTGGACTTAGGTCTATTTTCAAAATCCTCAACTTTTCTGATAATTTCATCGGGTATGGTATCTTCTTCCTCTGAATCACTATCCTTTTGTTGCGTTGTCTCATAGCATGTCACAGTCATTGGTTCATCAAGACAGGAAATAGTAATGATGTAAGATAAAATAATAAGAGAAACGATAATAAATAAATACATATTCGTTGAAACATAAAATGTTTTGGAACATTGGAGATCTTATTGAAAAAGGCAAAAAATGGAAATGCGGAAAAGGAAATCATTAGAAAAATAAAATAAACAATGCTTGTTCAGCCTTACTACCTCGGGACTCGTCGAGCCCTGGACGGTCTGATAGTCCAATTCTTGAGAAACGATCCCTTGCTCACAACTTGGATGGTAGGGCCTTCCTCTTCCTCTTCCTCATCCTAAACAATAACATAACAGTCCATGTCACCATCTTCCAGGAATAGATCCTTCAAAGCTGCTGATTTTCTTCTTCTTCTAACCCCCATATGATATCAGCTTGTTGGAAAGTGTGCTCCAAATATGGTATAGGCTGTTCCAATGGATAGTAGGGATCGCGCCATGGTGGCGACCGGTCTTCATACTCCTGCCAAGTGTATTTTTATCCCATCCCAAAAGTGGTTCCATGGTGCTTCAACTGTATTGGTTTGGAAATCCCCTGAAGATTTTTCTCGAGTCCTCTACCAGGCTTGTATCCACTCCAGTTCAGTATGCCTTCGATCTTACTGTCCCACCATTTGTCTTTATCCACTACATTGACCTGTTCAATGTGGTGGTAGGTTTCTCCACCCAGCCTTCTTCTACCCTCAATCACCAGGATGGTCTGGCGACTATAGATAGGGTTGCTTCAATCTCTGTGGATGATTACTTCCTGGTGGTTCCATTAAAATTTCACTGCCTGATGCAATGTTGATGCCACAGCCCCAGCGGCATGTATCCATGGGCGTTCCAACAACAAATTATAGGATGTCGATATGTCTATCACCTGAAATTCAGTTTCGAACCATGTAGGTCTCATCTGCAGACAAAGACTGATTTCGCTGACGGTAGACCTCTGAGAACCGTCGAAAGCCTTTACATTAATAGATCCTTCTTTGATCTCGTGCAGTCCCTTGCCCAATTTCTTGAGTGTTGTCAACAGACAGATGTTGAGGCTGGATCCCCGTCGATCAGAATCCTGGTGATGAAGTAGTCCTCACATTGCACAATGATGTGTAGTGCTTTGTTATGACTTATCCCTTCAGGCGGTAGCTCATCCTCTTGGAAAGTGATCTTGTGACTCTCCAGTACTTGATCTACCATATTGGCCATTTCTCCACTAGTTATGTTATTTGGCACATATGCTTCGTTCAGCACTTTCATCATAGCATTCCTGTGTGTCTCTAAATTCTGCAGCAATGACAGAATTGATATCTGGGCTGGAGTTTTGTTTAGCTAATCGATGACTGAGTATTCCCTAGCCTGCACCTTCCTCCAAAGTTCATTCGGGCCTATCTCAATGGCGGGTGGCATGATGGAAGCATTCTTGCTAGACTCTGCCAAGTGTTCGGGTGTATAGACCCTGCCGGTCCTTGTCATCCCCTGTGTAGCACCAGCTTCTTCTATCTTGAATTTACTTTTCCTTCTTGCTTCAACCATGTAATCCCAAGATACGGTCTTATTGTTGAAAGGCGGTGCGGTTGACACCGTCACTGTGATTGGTGCAGCTATTTTTACTTCAAATGGAATAGGTGCCTTAGCAGGCAGCATAACTTCATCCTCGAAAGGAAAATATGTGTTTGCAGGTGGTGTCGTTCCAAACTTGAATGGGAGTGATGTAGTTACCTCGACGTCTCCAGATGGCTGAATCTGGACTATGATAGGATTAAGAGTGAATGCTGGCTTCTTTGGGTCATCACCTTCTATGATTAACCCGATCGACCCCTCTGGGTCCCAATCTTCTTCTATCTCTATCATGTTGACACCCCTATGGTCTGGAAGCAGATTGTTGCGAACATTGGGAGCAGTTTCTTTTTGCCTGGATGACCTTGTTATCAATCATCGACTGGATCTTATCCTTCAATGAGCGAGATTCATCAATTGTATGCCCATTCATACCGGAATGGTATGCACAGGTCTTGTTTGGATTGACCCATTGGGATGGATTTTCAGGGGTTATAACAGGTATAAGAGTGACATCTCCAGCAACTTTTAATCTTTTATACAACAGGTCGATAGGTTAAGAAATGGAAGTGTATTGTTTAGGAGGTTGCGATCAAAGTTGGGTCGAGGTCTTGGGAAATTTTGGTGAGCAGGGGGTGACTGGAAGTGAGATGGCTGAGAGTTGTAGGTATGATAAACAGGAGCTTTGGGAATATCTAGGGGAAGTAGGCTGATATGTAGACAGTGGATATGGTTGGTATGTTGATGGAGGTGCGGACTGATAGGTAGGCGAGGGTGCTTGATAGGTGAGTGGGGAAGTTCTGTATACCAACGGGGATTTGGGTCCCTGTGCAACCATTACCGTTCCTTCTTCTTTCTTCTTAGATATACCACCAGACTGCAAGGCTTTGTTGGTGGCCTATAGGGCCTCAAAGTTAGTGACCATTCCACTCCTGATACCTTCTTCAATTCTCTCACCCAGCTTGATGACGTCAGAGAATTTGTGGTTTTCAATCACCGTTAGCCTCTCATAATACTGCGTGTCTTGTGCCCAGACGAAGAATTTGTTCATTTGTTCTTCCTCTAGGGCAGACATGACCTTGGCTGCTTCAGATCTCCAGCGAGTGGCATACTCGCGAAAAGTTTTGGTGGGTTTCTTTTTAAGGTTCTGGATGTAGAACACATCAGGTGCGTTCTCCGTATTGAACCTGAATCGATCCATGAAGTCTGATGCCATACTTACCCAGTCGGACCACTTCTTAGGGTTTTGGCTGATGTACCAAGATAAAGCATCTCCTGTGAGGCGCCTCATGAACAATTTCACGCGAATCTTCTCGTCTCTTCCTACTCCAACCAATTTATCACAATAGGTCCTCAAATGGACACTGGGATCACCTGTACCATCGAACATTTCAAACTTAGGAGGTTTGTAACCCTCCGGTAGTTCAACATCGGGCTGTATACAGAGATCTTCGTAGTTCAACCCTTCGATTTCCTTGCTTCCTTCAACGCCCTGAACTCGACTAGTCAGCTTCTTGAGTTCCTCGACCAAATTCTTAATGAGCATATCCTTCTCACTGGATTCAGGTGTGTAAGAAATGTGTTGGGTGGGGTGAGGTAGAGTCTCAACGTATATGGGGTTGTTCTGATGACCTGGTGTTTGAGCATAGAGGTGGTCACTTGTGGAGTCTTGTGGTTCAGGTATAATTAGCGGGCTATTCGTTGGAGCGTGGAAAGTGTTGTGCTGGTGTTGTGGTGGGATAATTTATTTTTATGGTGGAGTTGTATGATGATGAGTTGTGGGAGGGTTCTGTTTGTTTGGGGTGTTCTAAGGAGGTATGGGATTTTGAATGACATCTGGGACACTGAGTGAGAAGGATAAATTTGCCAAGTTCCGGACATGCTCAAGCTCCCCTTGGAATTTCAACAACCTTTGCTCGAGTTGTGACATAGCATCATTCTGAATCTGAGTACCTTGATTTTCAAGAGTTTCTGTTTGTTCCACTGGCGTTGTATTTTCTTATCTGATGTTGCCCAAATCTTCCATTTTGCCTTTGCCTTTGCCTTTGCCTTTAGGTGGACTAGGAGGAGGAGGAGGTGGAGGGCCCCTGGATCTTGTGTGATATTATGATGATGCCAGAATGCATGAACCAACCTTTGGGGAGGGGGAATAATCAAAAGAAACAAAAAACAAAAGGCAGGAATAAATCGTGCCCTAACTTGGATCCTCGTTGTGCCAGAGGTAGGCCTTGCGACAAGTTGATTTTGGAGAACTTAGATGCAAAAAGTGCCTCATTAATGTAAAATAGACAAATCCAATATGACACTAAAATAATGAGCATGAAATGAAGTTACTAATAACACTTGGCCTTATTACATTGGTAAAAGCAATGAAAAGGAAACCTAGACTACTTAGTCCCCGAAGGACCTTCCCCACGCTTGGTATTCTTGGTTCTGTCAATCAGGTTCCCCAAGTCGTGCATGCCCAACAACAGGTATACCCTTGCTAGATGCCCTCCTTCATTTCCGTCAACATTCTGGCAGTCGCCGACCCTTTTTCTCGTCTTTGCTTCTAGCTCCATCAGACCCTGCTCCAAATACTCCACCTTTCATTAGATTTGATATCCCTTTCCTTCCACTCATTGATCAATTCCATATTAGTCTTGCTTTGCTCCAGATGCTCGGCCTCGGACTCACGAATCCTTTTACGCAGTTTATTGTATTTCACTTGAGCCTCAGCCGCTTCGTCTATGACCCTGTTTCTGCTGATGCTTGGCTCAACTATCCCTGTTATGCTGTCTTCCAACCATGATAGGTAAAAGCGTACATGCCCTGCGTGGTATCTGTCGGGATCGATGGTGTCCTTTTCTACAACAACCTTGAGATGCCACAGATGCTGAGCTCCACATTTGAACGGGATATCGTCGTCCTGAAAATTTGCTCTGTAATGACTCATTTTGGAGACTCGCGGTATAACTTGCTTTCTACCGGCCTGTCTCATGACCCTAATGGGAACATAGGGATATATTCCCCTTAAACCAATCAAAACCAGGTGCGGAGCGTCCCTCGATATGATAATGAATTCACTGGTAGGGAACCATTCGAACATCTATTGAACCTGGTCCTCGGTTAAATTATCAAAAAACTGCGCCCATTCTGTAGCATTTTCCGGTTGAGCAAAATTATTAGGGATGTAGGTCATCCTCTTAGGGTGGTGGAAGGCTATATGATCATTCCACGTCCTTCGTGGAAATTCCTGACGATATTGGCCTCTCTGGAGATGCTCCAATAACCAAACCTGTAGTAGCAAATTGCAACCCTCAAAGTGTTTGGCCCCCTTCTGGCAGTGTTCCAAGGCTCGGTATATGTCTGCTATGATCATAGGGATAATGGTATACGTTTGTCCTTCGATCCCTTCCATTAAGGTTTTGGCTACCATAGCCAGCCTAGTGTGAATCTGGTCTCCTTTGCTTGGAAACACCATCAAACCCAAGAAGCAAACGACGAACACAAAAGCCCTGCGGTGAATATGACCCAAGGAAGTAATAGAGAACTCGTCGTGGAAGATACGATAGGATTTGCTATGGTCGTATCGTTCATAGAGATAGTCAAAAGGTATGTAGGACTCTGTCAGGCACTCTAAATCATCGTTCTTCTTCAAACCCATCATTTTTGGAAACCCCCTAGCGGCACGGTTCTTCGGTACCAACAAATCTGGACCGTACCAAGGTAATCCCGCAAAGCCCCATATCTCTTCCAAGAGGGGGGGGGGGGTCATTTCTATGTTGCCAAAACGGAACACAGACCTTTCTCTGTCCTAGAACATAGTGGCTGCTTCGATCAACAAGTTGTTTGGTTGAATATCCAGTAAAGAGAGCAAGTTCCCCAGGACCCTCTTCACATGGTCTTTGTCACTGGGCGAGAGCTCTTCCCACCAATCCATCAATAGTGGTGGTATTCTTTGGACCATGCCGAACCTGGGGACTTCATGCCTCATTTTCTGCAAAATAGATAGGGTTAGACCCTTACCCCCGCCAGACTCGACTATTTATACACTTATGATTAGCATGCATGCATTTAGTTCTCCAAATAAATGCACAGAACATGACTGCGTCTGTTGGGATTATGAAAAACCCGGTGGACTTTTGGATAAGACTGTCTTAAAGGGTTATCGTGCAGACGACACGTTAACCCGGTTAGGTTTGACCATGATGCATGCACAATATAACATAGTAATGTTTCTATGGGGTTTTTGACTGGTACCCTCAAGCGGACAACTTGAGAGGGAAAGGCACAGAACCGTCGACTGCACCGCTGATCGACTAGTTTTACCGCAAATAAGCCTTTTTGAATTTAGGGGTGATATAAGATGGAAGGGAGCAAACACTCATCAAGCGTTGCTATACGATTTGTATAGGCACGAGTGGAATATGATGTTGAGCATGATTTATGCAACAATAAATAAGCAATAAAAGCATGTTGTCATGTTTTGCACGTTATGAAAGCGGTAAATACAACAATTATAATTGAAAAAGCAGTTACAAAGGAAAACAAAAAGAAACATGTCAGTTTTGATTCTGAAAGGAATAAATACTTAAAGAGATAAGCAATTAATGGAACATAGGGGGGGGGAAGAGAAAGGGAAAGGTCGCAAGTATTAACAAAGTAAACACAAGTTCACAAAGCAGTTTGGAGAATGGTAAAAACCAAGGATAATCCCCAGCAGAGTCGCCATGTTGTCGCGCCCCCTCTTTCCTCCCCTTTCCGGATCGGTCAGGGTATTCGACATTATTGGGAAAACTCATTTCCTTTTGGGAAAGGGATAAGGAATTGAAGAGTCACCACCTAACGAGTTAAGGTGCGTTAGGACACCTACTAAAGGTTATTTACAAACACAGATTAGATAACCAGAGATAGGGTAAGGGCTTGAAATTACTTCAAGGGGAAGGTGTTAGGCACCCTCGAAGTCCACAACTGTGGTTCCCGGCCCAAACAAACTTTGTGAACATATAGCATATAAGTAATAAACACATAGGTAAATAGATGAAGGTTTTGAGAAAATTTGCAGTCCAAGCACACATATGTGCTTAAGTTTAAAAGATTTAAAGTCTAAGCACATATACAAAGTTCCAGAGGTTTTACAATTTAAGCACACATGAGTAAGGGATAAAGGGGGTCCTAGGTTGTTTATCCTATAGGATCACATCAGTACAATGCCCGGTAATCACTCATCAGAAGAGGGGCTACACGTGGAATTAGCGCACCAAATATCATATCCATGTCTACCCTTCCCACCCCTTAGTGGTTATTAAGCGATTTTGTTTAACGACCGCTATGCGTGCTGTTACCCGTCCCTTCTTAATAACCCTGGAGGAATTTAGGACCTCTAAATATAGGCAGTTCTATACAAAACCCCTTAGGTTAAAAGGATAAAATTCTAAGCGACAGGAAAGAACAAATAGGACTTTACAAATAAATGCAGGAAAAGCAGTTAAGAGGCTCAGATTTACCTCCACAGATAATGCACATAAGCAACATGTCTCAAACACAAACAAGAGGCAGTTTTATTAGACAGAATCCTAAGACAGGATATCTAAGTGAATATCAATGCACAAAAGTATGCAGCTTGTTTATAAACTCAATAGCAAGGACCTAATCAGTTTGCCTACTGATTTTAAAACCTGTTATCCTTTAGACAATAAACGCAATCAAAACAGTATTCATTTTTTAAGAGATTGATTACCTAAGGCTTTCTTAGGCGTGGGGTTGTGCATAGTAACTACCAGAATATTAGACAGTTCAAAGGTTGTTTTACCTAAAATATGTTGTTCTAAATGATGTAAATCTGAGAATGCAAAGATAGTTACCAATTCCTATTAAGAGCAGACATGATAATCATATGCAAGGATTTCTTATACCTTTTCATGATTCAGCAGTTTAAACTAGGCATAGTTAAGTAAATGTAGACGAAATCCTATAACATGGTATCTAATATGCACATATAAATGTAGGATGGCTAAGAAATAATTTCAGGATGCACAAGAAGCATGATTTCTAAAATTCACAAAGAGTTACGGGATGATTGGGACATGTTTTGAATGCACAAGAGTATTAATTTTATCACCCTAGGAGCACGATTTCTATGTGGTAGGCATAAACATAAATTAAGGACATGTTGTACATTAAATTAGTAAACATTAAAGCCTTAAAGACATGATATCTATGTTTGGCATGGTTTGAATGAACATGTTAGTCCAAAGCATGGATTCTAATGCAGATATAGGAAATGTAAAGCCTAAGGCGTGATTTCTATCCAGTGGCATTGATAAGATCATAGAGTTATCCCCTCATTTCACTAGTCATCTCCCAGTATTCATTTACAATAATTATTACAGACCAGCTGAATAAATTACATAAATAGATAAAGGAAAAAAAGAAGTTAAACTATAGGGAACTTGAAAACTGGCCCAGATTCCCAAAATCTCAAGTGCCCAAATGCTTCATAGCCTTTCTCATATCCGGGTGTGTTAGAGTTTCCTAAGGACCTCAAGGGATCCCGGGCAGTGCTCACACCTAGATTTCATAACCATAATTGAGTAAGTGTAGTGTGAAAGGGCCAACCCTAGTGCATCAGAGTTCAGAGGGATCTCACAGGAATCCCAAGGCAGTCATACACTGGAGGGGCAGAACCTAAGGACCTAAGAGTAGAGTGAGAGTGCTTGACATAGTTTTGAAAAGGGTTTAATAGGAAAGCAGTATTTGAAAGAAGGGATTCAGTTGCCTGTAGTTTTATAAAATAGGAGAGTTGTTTAGCAGTAAAACAATTTTTATAAGAGTAGTGAAATAAAACGATCAACAGATCAAACACAGAGCCGAACAGGTTCATCAATACTCAAATAACAACCCTTCACACAGGGATAATTGGGGACTGGGGGCACATAATACACATATAATAAACATAAGTCTCTTGCAATTAAAGGGTAACTAATAGTGTAAATAGTGAGACATGATTTCAGGAATGCTAATTAGAACATAGTCACAGAATCAGAAATGCTTAGGGGGTTCATAGGATTGGGAGATGACATAGTATAGGATTTCATAGCAGTAGTGAGGAAATAGAAGCACTAAACATGATTGAGCATAGCACTAGGTCAACTTAGGGTAACAAATCAATAAGGCATACCAAAACTAGGCTAATAGTACACAAGCATCAAAATAGAATTGAGTCATATCGAATCATATTACAGGTTTATAAGAACATGCTAATCCTAAAGAGTTAAAACATAATTAGCATACTAGATGAAGCAATGATGCAAAGAGGTCAATTACATGTTGAACAACAAAACAATAGATAGAAACATATCAGGAACATGATAAACTGAAGCAGTGAAAGGAACATATTGGTTTTGGGACTTAAATTGAAAATCAGAACATACTAGTAAAGGGACAGTAAACACAAAGGTGAAGGGTCAGGAGAGCATAATAATTAGCCTTGGCTTGTTGTCAGCTAACTCAAAATAATAGTAAGTGACACAGAAAGAGAGCAGAAAGCTTTGAGTGTAAGAGATAGAGTTTGAACTAATGTGTTCGTGTCCGTTTAGTGTCAATGAGAGAGAGCATATATAGTAGTTTGAAACTAGGTAGGATAAGGTAACAATCAAAGTCAGACAGTGATTGGGGAATCAGAATCAATCAACATAAGATCAATATAAGTACTCCCTTCAATTAAGGAGTTAACTTTGAACGGTAATAGACATGCAATAAATAAGGAAAGATACCATATGACTGGAATTTAACACAATAAGGAAATAATTTCAGCACAGTACCAGTATAGAACATGTAATTGAGGCTAGGTTCAGAGGATTCTAATTAAGGAAATAACATAAGAATTAAAATTGAAAGCATAGTCGGCCATAAAATAAGGCAAGAAATAAGCTAAGGTCGGAAAATCAGCAGGTAAATCATCATAAGGTATTAGTGAAAGGTATCAATCACAGGGAATCAAGGGTTCAAATAGGAAATAGTACTGATTAGGGGGAATCAACACAAATTGCACAAAATAAACACATGATAAGTAAGGCAGAAGGCAAGAATTAGAACCCTAATAGACATGGTAAAGTAAAGCTCATATAGAATCAGGGATACAAACTGGAATATAGTACTGATAAACATAAACCTCTGAGAGTAAGCGAGGTAAGCACATAATATGCAGAAATAGGCAGAAATAGGTAGAATCAGAAACCCTAGTAAGTTAAATAGGGTGAAAATCACAAAAATACTCAGATTAATCGAAGTAGATTCATGAGAATCAAACATGCAAACAAGTTTTAAAGAACGAACAGTAAAGATAAACTCAGAACCCAAAGATTGAACCAAGAAACTTAGGGTTTTCAACATAATAAAATCAGATGAAGGAAAAACTTAAACAGACCGTTTAAACACAGTGAAAATCACAGAATAACACTAAAGTCAGAAGAAGAATCGTTTTTTGAAAAGGGGTTAAGAAACTCTAGTTTGAAGATAAAGAGCTGCTTTAAGAAATAACTCGGAATATACCCAGATCTATTGCAGATCTAAGAAATTCAGTGTTAAAATTAGGGTTTCAGAGAGAGAACCCAAAGAGAGAGAGAAAGTCGTCTTAGAAACCACAAGTTCTAACCAGAGATAGGAGGATCTTACTCAGATGACCATGGACGGCCTGAGAATGACATGAAAGCCATGAGAGGTGAGCACGGGCCCCGGGGGATGGATGAATAACCAAACGGTCCCTTGAGGACCTCAAGGATGCAAAAATCGAGCCATTGAGAGAAGCCATAGAGGCTAGGGGGTAGGGAACCGCCATTGTTACCAGCGAACCAGAGAATGGAGAGGGGATTAAGGTCTGATGCAGAGAGTATTTGAGAGAGAAAGGAAAGGAGATGAGGGCGGATAGAAGATGAGGGAAATGAGAGAAGTGAGGGTTTGGGAGGGGGTCGTTTGGATTAATTAAGGAAAGGGTAAATCTGGACCGTTGATCTGAGTGATCAACGGCCAGGATTGAAGTGGGGTATTGGGTTGGGTAGGATAAATGTATTGGGCCAGGGTGTTTGGGCCGTTTAATCAGACTTCGGTCTGGTCTAATTAGGTTATAAATGAAATGGAAGTGGCTATCTGTTAAATATCCCATGTAAATTAATTAAAATGATTTATAAAAAATATCTGTTAATTTTAAAAATGAATTTCATGCGTAGAAAATAATTAAGAATGATTACTTAGTATTTTAAAAATACATATGATTAACTTCTGGACAAAAGTAGTATAAAATCGTATGATTGGGCTATAATTGTAAAGTTATTGCAATTATAGCCAAAAGGTACCAATTTGGTTAATTATGAAATGATTTGGTCTTAATAGGACCAAAAGAAATTAATGAAACCAAGAAATGCTTTTGAAATCATTTGTAATGTAATTTTATAATTATTTGTTGGCAATAAAATGCTGGATAGATTAATACAAATATAGGAAAATTATGGAAAAATATCAACTGCTATTGATACATGATTTTGAAGTTATATATGCAAATTTAAAATATTTTGAGGAAAAAATTGGGTATCAACAGGACCTGACCCCTTGGAGTTTCCTTGACAACAGTACAAAGTCAACTCTACAGCTGGAAAGTGACTACCTGCACTGTACACGCTATAGTGCAGAAACAGTGCAACAGTCACTTCCTATTGGGAAGGGCTTTTTACCAACCAAGTGTTTACATCATCTATGTGATGTCATCCAAAGCATATTAACAAAAAGTATTACAACAAAATATCACTTGAGCACTTGTGAGATTACTCAAGCATTCAAGTTCTGATCACATAGCATTGAAGTCACAAGTGTATCAAGAACAAAGTACAACACTACTACGGACCAGTTCCATAACAAGTCTTGTGTATGTCCTTAGTTGAATTGTATCTTTGTATTTGTTCTTCATTGTAATTCCTGTTATGCTTATTTAGAAGCTTTAGTTAGGAACCTCAAAAACCATAAACCCGTAGAGTTTGTGTCATGACTATAGTTAGTCATGAGTTAAAGTCTTTGTAATAGGTGTACTGCAAAGTGGCTTGTAATAGGTGTATTGCAAGTTAGTAAGGGATTAAGAGTTTAATTTCTAGGTTGCAATATGTTGTAATTTAAAGTTTGCTCGGTAGTGAAGTTGAAATCCTACCAGTGTAGGTCGTGGTTTTTTATCCCCTTGAACAGGGATTTTTCCACGTAAAAATCTCCTGTGTCATTTACTTACTGTTACATTAATTAGTACTGTGGGAACTTTTACAGGACCAGGTCTCTATACAGTTTGGTGAACTCATATATTCTATCACAAAATAAGTTTCTTCATTAAAAAACTCGCCCTTGTGAATATAGGATTGTCTTTCATTTTACTTTTACTAATTTCTTTTTTTTAAAATCTCTCATTGTCAAATTGATGTGTTCTTGTGATCTTAATTACAACATAGTTAAACAAGAATCAACGGTAAGACATCTAGAACATAAATTAGATGGAATAAAAATCAATCAGTACCAAGAACATATTTTAAAATGTGTAAGTTAATCAACTTTTATTAGATTTGTCGGCTTTTAAACGACAATCAATAATTTACCTACAATTTAGTCATTTTTTGAACATTAGAGCTTAGAATAATCATACACCAAAAGCGAGCAATAGATGTGAGTTGCACTAAGTCCCATGCTTCATTTGTAAGATCCAAACATATATTTCAATTAGGATTATAATAATCTATAAATGTAGATGGCTCTGATACCGATTGATATTTAGGACAATCATGTCAAAAAGTTCACTTTTGAGGAAAGAGAGTAAATGCTATATAAGCCTTACGTTATGATCAATATCAATATATTATTAAAAGGAGAGGAAAAAACCCTCTCCTTAAGCTAAGTGACAACCTTAAAATTAGTCACATGTAACTTATTAGCTAATTAACTATTAACTAATAACTAGTTCAGTCATATGGCATAACCAGAAAAAATCATATATAACTTATTTCTTAATTAATTAATAATAAATAACTAAATCAAAACATTGAAAATTTTACTATATAATACTTAAACATATTATTAATAAATATAAAAGATTTAATAATTTTGAGTATTAATTTAAAATAATATAAATTTTTACATCAAGATTAAAAAATACGCAATGATCTATATTATATTAAAGGATATAAATGGATAATGATACTAAATAAAGAGGAACGCTAATGAAGGCTACATAAAAACATGAACTACGTAACATAATAGCAAAAATTAAAATTTCAAAAATATTTAATATTATAAATAGAAGGGATAGATTAGATTAAACTATAGTAAAAATGCACAAACAGTTGGATAACAAATTAAAATTTTAAGAATACAAAATAAATGTAATTTAGTAACAAAAATTATATTAAATTTGTATCCTGAAACAAAAAGAGAAAAATTTAATTGCAAGTGATATAAAAATAATTATAAGAAAATACAATAGATTTAAAATATAATAATAAAAACTTATGTATTAATATTTTAGACTAATTCAAAGTTATTACTTAAATAAGATGTGATACTATATATTTGATTATCTTATAAAATATTAATATAAAAACTAACTAAAATTTCGGAATGGGGACAAAAATATATAAAGAGGAAAATAGATATAATGTGAAAATATTTATACTTTAAATTAACTAAGGATAAGAATATTAAATAATTAAGTAATACTCAAAAATATTATTGTTAGATTTAAATGTGAAAGAACTGATAAAAGAAAAAATACATTAAATTTTAGGGCAATAAGCAAGACATTAAGCCAACTGGTAAGCTAATAAAAGATTACATGACGATATAACAATATTAAATAATGAATAATGGAGCAACTATACATAAAGATTAAATAGAGTTTTTGTTTTTTGTGAAAACATAGAAGGATAAGACTTATTCGGCTTAGAGGTAAAACATAAAGCGATAGTAAAAAATTTGTTCAAATAATATACTCAAACAAGACATGATATGTTTAGTATTCAGTAATATTGACCACGGATAAAATGCAAGTACTAAGATCAAGGTTGAGTTGTATATATATATATATCAACATGTTATTCAGTACAAGACATGAGAAACAGTTTCATGTCCTGCTTCTTAGTTGATATTTTATGATTATATGTAATTTTTATTTGGAAGTTTTAAGTTTTAACGCAATTTGCATATAATCCAAATCATAATTTGATATATCCGTCCATCCACCGCGCATGTACTAATACTAGTGTTGGATTAAACTCTCATAACTTGCAACTAATATCGTAACAAAATGACAAGTTTGAGACGTCTCTCAACAAACACGTCTAAACTTAACAAAGATGCAAAATAATAAATGCAATAATAATCCGAGTGCAATAATACAAGACAACTCCTATTTCAAAGAAGATTTCTCATATTCTCTTTCCCTCGTATTCCTTTGACAAACTCATGTGTAACTTCCAATAGCCTCATACAGATATTTGATCTGCACCCTATATTCGTTCTGTAGCAATCAAGAATTTATGTTAGAGACAGATTAATTAGCATCTCAATTTACTTCCATCCATGTCAAAATTGCAGCAGTTCGATACCAAAGTTAACTCTGGAATCCCCGACGCAGACCAGCTTAATCTGACCTTTGCCTCGGCTGTAATCCCTTGCAGACCTTTGCTCTAACATCCAACTGCATACAGTAGATTCATCATATAATAGAAGTTTGTTCGCCCCTGAAGTCAGATTCAAACGTTGTAATCAATAGTATTCATCTGGAATCAACAATAACATTCATGATAGAAGATGAGTCAAATATAATGGACAAAAGAATAGTGATAGAGGAAATTGGGGTTGAAAGAAATATGTCTTTGTATATGTTGTTGTATGGGAAGAATCAGACATCTTTGAAAGTTAGAGAGCTCTAAAGGAAAATCAGAAGACCATTATACTGATTACTTTGACATTACAACTATGTTCAATTATCGTCAGTTCCTACCCAGCAAAAGCAATTGAACAGATACCGTTTATCCTCAAATAAGATTAATATAATAAAGTGCTACACCCAGAATTAGTCCTTGAAAACAAATAGTTCACACGAAAACGACAGAACAGATTTCCTGGCGAAGTCGTCCAAAATTCCAAGAGACAACGTCCTATACTAGCATGTATGTCATTTTCATTGCGTCCTATACACATCATTCTTACTCATCATGGGGTCCTTCCTTTCAAACTTTAATGGAGTTGGAGGTTAGTTTGTACATAGAAGCATGTAACCTTCACCTAATGCATGGTTTCATTGTCTAGAATTAATGCTAAGTCTATGTATACAAAATTTTCAGAGACACAGTAGAAAATGGCAAGTCATGACATGATGTGACTTAAATAAACACTATGAAATGATGTGATTTAATCGATCCAACTTAAACAAGATTTCATGAAAGCTTGGATGTGTGCATCTTTGAACAATCACCCTTGTTCATCACATATGACATATTAAAGCACATATAACATAATCCTTCTTCCATGCTCAGACATAGAAAAATAGATAAGCATGGGCCAAAAGGATGTTTAGAGAAGAGTTAAATAAGAAGAAAGCATGCGACCACTAGGATACTCAGCTACTTACACCTTGGTAAGAAATCATCTGCTACCTACTGTGCATTTTTGGGTCTGCATGCCATTATTTTTCAGATAATGATATCACATAATGCAAGACTTACCATCTCAGAGAAAAAAGTATTAGCAGCCTAAACAGGTCAGCCAACCTCTGCTACAATTTCTTTTACATCTATATCAGCTAGAGTCTCCTTTCCAAACAGCAAAAATCCAACAGTTGCCTGCAAGAAAGAACTCCACATTCAATCGCAAGAACAATTTATTTTTTCATATAGCGAATGGAAGATAGTCACATACAGCATATACCGAGAGCAATTAGCGTCACTAACTTTTCAACTTGAGCAGGGCATAACCAATTTGGGGAGCTTTTTCTATCAGATCTTTTATCTTTTTGCATTATCAGGGTGGAAGAGGCCCAAGGAAGTTGGGGGGAGGAGTGTGGTGTTAGGGAAGAGTGAAGACATAGTGCGCAGATAACTCAATTAATCTCCTTTTTTGGGTGCTGAGCTCCAGGATTTTCTTAACAATGATTTTCATTCCTTGCTCTCCCCTCACCCAAAAATAACATAAGGATAGTGTTCATGGAAGTTTCAATTGGAAGGAAAAGTACATACCAATCCCGCATTGCTATCAACCTTCTTAAGAATCCCTGAAAATCCTGCAAAGGCTCCAGACACAACTTGAACAGTTGACCCTGGGATTAAAGATTTATCGTCCGAGCTTCTTAAGTCATCACCTGCAACTGCAAGCAGGTCCGAAGCTTTTTTGGATTTCCTTCCTTGTTTTTTGGGCACAACTTTGCTGTCAGTGGGAGCTTTACTAGTGTCTTTTGTCAGCTTGAAATCTAAACTTCCTTCTCCTTGTTCCTGCTCTTCAAAAGCTTGATCAGCTTTCTCTTGCTCTTCCTTTGCTTGTTTGAATATGGCTTCCAAGTCATCCTCATCTACAGGTCTGGGTTTATTAATCTGCCGTTTTCTGCAAATGTTTTAAACTTTAAGGTACTGAGACAATGACCTAGGATACTTTGTACGTTAGCCCTTTAAATAATGAAATGGGTATGTAGACACAAGTTAACATAAAAGTCATATTACAAAGAGAGGCCAAAAGGTAGATGTCAACCAAAGGCAGACAGCTAATTTACAAGCTATACAAAATTAGATTAGGAGTGATTTTTAAGTGAAAAATTCTGATCTTAGACCAAGTTAGCGTAGGATATTTCCACTCATTCATGTAAACTTCCATTAACATAGTGCTATTGGGGAAGAAACATACACTGTGGTTCCTTATTTGTGAAAAAAGACAGTTCCATGTTGCCAAAGAAATTTGCATCAATATATCAAACAAATCGAAGACAGATCCTCTTTCTTGAGCAAGTAATACTTGTAAAATTGTGAATTGTGATAGGGACAACAACGAATGCTTACGTATTTCCAACCTTGGATCCAACAAAGCCTCCAATTCCATCACATTCTCGAATGAAATCATGTATTTCCTTGTTCAGTACACACCTCAAAAACACACACCCCGGGAAAAGAGATTTCGGTTTAACTGAAAGTGATCCGTTCTTTAATTTCCTTTTGACCTGTACCGAAGGAATGTATACCTGCAGAAACTTTTATAGTTAGTCAAAACATATAAGAAAAATAAATTCCTACATTAGTAAAATCAGCTTATCCCCTTCCAGTTCGAGATAATCCAACCTCGAGCTTCCATGAAAATCAACTTATAGGGAAGCTCATTGGTTGGAGCAGAATCAATTATGATTTCAAGCAAAATGACCCCCCCAAAAAAGCTATGATTTCAAACAAAGAAAATCAACGGTGGAAACTGAGATGAAAGTTGGAGCTAATTTTCTTTAGAGAAGATTTCTACAGAAATAGAAAAACTGATAGACGCCTGTTTATTCTTTATGATATGGTTATCTTCGGGTTCATAGCTTACATTCTCATACACGAGAAAAATTCTGGGTGTTCCACAGAAATGGGAAATTATGCAAGCTTTAGAACTACGAATACTGCTATAAAGGCTTCAGAAGCAAGCTTCTCTTAAGGCCTCATCTTCTGATAAGAATTGCATACTGTTATATAAAGGTAAAAAAAGAATTGTAGATGATTTCTTCCTATCTATCTGTGTCTTGGTTGGATAGAGTTACATGTATTTGTGCTGGTGGGAAGTAGTAGGTACCAGTAGATTAACAAAGATGAGCACAAGCTGGCCCGGGCATCACCATTATCCGAAGAAAAAATGAATACTACTACAAAGGCACACAGCTCACTTGCCTTGCTACTTTCTTTTCCTCAACTATATTTTTCCCTAGTTATACTCTAACCACTAACCTATAACATCCCTATTTTCATGAACTTCCAAAATTCTTAATGCTTGGACATCTTTTTACATTCTTCATGTTCCTGTTAATGGAGGGAATGCTTTTCACGATTGAATTAAGCCAATTGTGCTCGTTGGAGCTAATTATGTACAAATTATAGTCTAATGGTCCCCTATAAGTCGTCGGAAACTAAATAGGCAGCTAGACCTTTAAGATTTTCACCTTGAATTTTGACATCAACATCGAATGCAGTCCAAGACTGACGATCCACTTAGTTGATTTTCTAACTTCAGGGGTGTTGCAATTCGC